>CM014276.1:253470-298360 GCA_004135705.1 Alloteropsis semialata | reverse complement strand
AAACAGAGGGATTTCCCCGTCAGACCTAACCCTCGCCTTTTATGGCACTTCACAACGCCCGAAATTACCGCAAGACGGCGCGATTAATGGATGAGAGCGCAACGGTAAAAAGAGCCGTTGAGTGCCCTCGCGAACCGTTACGCTCGGAGCATCAACGTTAAAAATGACCCCGTGCACTCGGGCAAGACGAAGAAGTCGGCGTGCCACCACGGCTCGACCAGCACTCGGACTCGGGGGCTGGCGCTGCATTGAAGACAGTGTGCCTCTCGGGGGAGCCAACACTGCAAAATAAGTGGCGTGCCGCTAAGGCTCGACCAGCTCGCGGACTCGGGGGCTGGCGCCGCATTGAAGACAATGTGCCTCTCGGGCTTGATTGGCCCCGAACAACTCGGGAGCCAACACTGCAAAATAAGTGACGTGCCGCTAAGGCTCGACCAGCTCTCGGACTCGGGGGCTGGCGCCGCATTAAAGACAGTGTGCCTCTCGGGCTCGATTAGCCCCGAACAACTCGGGAGCTGACACTGCAAAATAAGTGGCATGCCGCTAAGGCTCGACCAGCTCTCGGACTCGGGGGGCTGGCGCCGCATTAAAGACAGTGTGCCTCTCGGGCTCGATTGGCCCCGAACAACTCGGGAGTCGACACTGCAAAATAAGTGGCGTGCCGCTAGGGCTCGACCAGCTCTCGGACTCGGGGGCTGGTGCCGCATTAAAGACAGTGTGCCTCTCGGGCTCGATTGGCCCCGAACCACTCGGGAGCCAACACTGCAGAACGAGTGGCGTGCCGCTAAGGTTCGACCAGCACTCAGGCTCGGGGGCTGGCGCCGCATCACAGACAGCGTGCCTCTCGGGCTCGATCAGCCCCCAAGCGCTCGGGGGCTGACGCTGCAAACAAGTCACGGCAATTGGACAAGCGTGGCCGAGCCCCGACAGCTCAGGGGCTGGCGCTGCCAAGAAAGGAAATGTAGAAGTTCCATTCTCGAGACAATCCAGGAGAGAAGTTCTTTTGCAGATTATACAGTTACAATGAAGCCGGTCATGCGCCAGGTATAAGAATAAAAAAGACTCCGCCGTCACGGGGACGGCTTAAGGCACTCGCCGGCGCGCCAAGTGTTGCATCCGCAGCAAGCTTGGTCCACATGAGCTCATCGCAAGCTCTTTTGTAGCACCACTGCAGCCATCGACGAGGCAGTCCCTTTCGAGGGTTGAGAGCGAACGCCTCTGGGTACCCCTTGGTTTGCCGGAGCATTACGCCCTGACAGTCCTAAACCAAAGGCAAGGCAAGGAGCCAATGGAGCAGCATCCAGACGCTCATCAACACCTCAAGTACATCGCAAGCACTCTTCTAGCACCACGCTCTGGTGACTCCATGGATTTTCCTCGGTGGATGAACCCGGCGATGAGCCTGCAGCATATTCGCTACAAGGATCCTATACATACTAGCTTCTGTGTGGCAGCTCTGGCTCCCGGTGAGTATTTATAGCCCCGGGCTACTGAGGGACGAAAAACTCCCCTTCCACTGTGGAGCGCGTGAGCTCCAAGCCACGCATCCTTTTTTTCGCCTAAAGTGCACAGGTCATCTTTATCGCCTTTGGCTCTACTCGGCCACGGGACTGTCCTGTGCGTTCACAAGGAAAACTATTCTTGTCGCCGCATGCCAGAAAAGACGTTCGCAGAGCTAAGTATTGAATCAATCTATTTTGTCGATATTCGTAAGCTTTTATGCAAGTCGCTAAAGTACCCGGGGAGCACGCGCCTTAATCCGTGAAGCCTTGACTCTTCCATACGCCTACGCTCCTACGCGTGCATGTGGCCCAGTTCCCTGCGCTACGGACTAGGGCTATAGGGGATCAGGTGCATAAACGTAACAGGATAACTACACAGAGAAATTAATAGACTTAGAAAGCTGGGAGCTGGAATCATTTTCATACACTTGCCGATTGCCTTTCCTCTTGGATTTATGCTTTGTTACGCTTTGGCATCGTATCTCTTTTGCAGGGCACCGATTCGGATCCCCGCACTTGCCCGCCAAAGTCCTCACGATCGGGGGCTGGCGCCGGGACAACTGCTCGGCGCGCCTCGGCCCTCACCCTTGGGGGCTGGCATCGGGACGACTACTCGGCGCGCCTCGGCCCTCACGCTTGGGGCTGGCGTTGGGACGACTACTCAGCGCGCCTCAGCCTTCACGCTCGGGGGCTGGCGCCGGGACAACTACTTGGCGCGCCTCGGCCCTCACACTCGGGGGCTGGCGCTGGGACGACTACTCGGCGTGCCTCGGCCCTCACGCTCGGGGGCTGGCGCCGGGACGACCACTCGGCGGCTCGGCCCTCATGCTCGGGGGCTGACGGTGGGACGACTACTCGGCGCGCCTCGGCCCTCATGCTCGGGGCTGGCGTCGGGACGACTACTCGGCGCGCCTCAGCCTTCATGCTCGGTGGCTGGCGCTGGGACAACTACTCGGTGCGCCTCGGCCCTCACGCTCGGGGGCTGGCGCCGGGACGACTACTCGGCGTGCTCAGCCCTCACGCTCGGGGGCTGGCGCCGGGACGACTACTCGGCGCGCTCAGCCCTCACGCTCGGGGGCTGGCGCCGGGACGACTACTCGGCGTGCTCAGCCCTCACGCTCGGGGGCTGGCGCCGGGACGACTACTCGGCGCGCCTCAGCCTTCACGCTCGGGGGCTGGCACCGGGACGACAACTCGGCTTGCCTCGGCCCTCACGCTCGGGGGCTGGCACCAGGATGACCTGTCGGCACGCTTTGACCCTCACGTTTAGGGGGCGGGCCGTCGAAATTGACGCCAAAAGGAAATGTCAAAATGCTCCTTGAATAAGCCTTGAGCCGATTCCTACGGAATCGCCTTAAGGCTCGGGGGCTACGGCCAATGGACGCACCTCGCGGCGCATCCGTTGATTGTCTGGCGACCACGACGAAGATGATCAGAACAAGGCTACAAACCCTTGGACCGATTCCTCCGGAATCGCTTCAAGGCTCGGGGGCTACAGCCAACGGACGCACCTCGCGGCGCATCCGTTGCAGACGGCTCTCTTTTCTCTCCAGTATCACGCGGTTTTGCTTCCAACCGCAGCAAGCTCGAAGCTCAGCAGATAGCACGACCTCGCCGAGTTGTCGCTCAACCACGTACTACTCGGGGGCTTGTCGGGGATAGACCCCCGGGGGTACCCAGAAGGCGGATTGGCCCAACCAGCAAGGGGCGGCCCAATCCGAGTGCTATTGGGCCGGGTTGTCAGACTGGGTGGCCCACCAGTCGGGAGGCCCACCAGTCGGACAGACCGGGATGAGTACGACGGCGCGCGGGACAAGGAAGGAGACGGCGTATCTCACAAGAAGATCGGAGATCAAGATAAACTAGTCGGAATTCTAGGGAAAGATATCTGTAATCGTTATAGGATCGAATCCTTGTATTCCGGGTAGGTTACGATCTCTAGCCGACTTGTAACTCAAGGCAACCGGACTATATAAGGTGCCTTGGGACCCCCCCTCCAAAAAACGACAGAACCCAACTATGGAGATCCTTCAAGAACTTCATACACAGCAATCCATACACCCAACACAAGACGTAGGGTATTACGTCATTTCGACGGCCCGAACCTGTTCAATCCTTGCGTCTTGTGTTACCATCGTCTTGTGATCCTCGATCTGTCCCTCAACAAATCAACCACCTAGGCTACCCTGTGTGGACTGCCGGGCTCATAAATCTGACACGAAAGCAAAGGAAAAACAACCAAATCATGAAAAAGCTACACGAGCAACCCACGATGAAGAAGCACCGGTCCGTGACACGAGAAAGAGCAAGCTGGAAGTGGAAATTGGGAGAAATTTGGCGAACACAAAGTCGCTAAAAGAATTTGAGCAAATGGATTGGATCCCGATCGACTTTGGTAAACTCTTCGACAAAGGGAGATTACAGCCAAATCAAAAGAAGTCCATGAAAGCCATAGAGTCGGATTTCCCACCGGATAAGCATACGGGCTACATATTGGACAAAAGATCGGCCGGAGACATTATTCAGAAGCTTTTTGATGAAGATGAAGAGATAGACCCCGACCATGTCATCGAAGTGAAGAAAATCATGGGAGTAAAACCAAAAGCATCTCCATTTGTGCACCTAGCCGAGGTATATGCCATACAAGCAAATCATGATGAAGGTACGCTACTACCTACACCTCACATAAGTTGTACGATCAATGGAGAATTATTTTGCAAAGCTTTATGTGACATTGGAGCCCAAGTAAGTGTTATGTCTTCAAAGGTTTATGATGAGATTTATAGTAAAACTTTGAATCTTGCTCCAACGTCTACTAAATTAATCATGGGAGATGGTAGAACAACTAAACCTTTGGGCATTCTTAAAGACCTAAATGTTGCTATCTCGGGTAAAATTATTCCAACCGACTTTTTCGTGCTTAATGCTTGCCTTGATGAACATGATGATATAATTCTTGGTAGGCCTTTTCTTAAGTTGGTTAATGCGGTTCCTGGTGCCGAAAGGGGTAAAGTCACAATTGAGCTAGATGAAACCAAATACACTTATGACTTTTTGCCCGCTTCGCGTATTGCCTTACCTCTACTTCTCGATAATGGAGAGGTAGAGAGCCTTCGCTTTGTTGAATCTTTCAGGGACCCTCTCCAACGAGCAATGGAGAATGGAAGCATTCATGATGATCAAGATGGAGAACTAAAGGAAGCAACCAAAGGGCTCAAGGCACAACACAGAATCTTGGAGGAAGAAAAATATGAAGATATTGGAGATTTGCATCAAGAAGAATCGGAAGCACCCGACGTTGAATTGAAACCATTACACAAGGGGCAGAAATCTGATTTTTTTATGGGACAACAAGACATTCCCAGTGATCGTTATTGATGAACTAAACCCGGAGGAGACGGACAAGTTGCTGAAATTATTGAGGAAGCACAAGAAGGTGATTGGATACACTACTAATGACTTGTAAGGCATAAGTCCCGCCTTTTGTACTCATCGCATACAACTTGAAGACCAATATAAACCCGTTGTGGAGCATCAAAGGAAGCTGAGCCATGCTATGCGTGATGTGGTTAAGAAGGAAGTGATCAAATTGTTGAATGCCGGAATTATATATCCTGTGCCACATAGTGAATGGGTGAGCCCCGTACATTGTGTACCGAAGAAAGGAGGACTCACCGTGGTGAAAAATGAGAAGGATCAATTCATACTGCAAAGGACCGTCACGGGTTGGAGGATGTGCATAGATTATCAGAAATTGAATAAGGCTACAAGGAAGGATCACTTTCCACTACCATTCATTGACGAGATGCTCGAGAGGTTAGCAAAGCATTCACATTTTTGTTACCTTGATGGATTGTCGGGATTCTTCCAAATACCTATTCATCCGGATGATCAACACAAGACCACGTTCACTTGTCCATATGGTACTTTTGCGTATAGAAGGATGCCTTTCGGATTATGCAATGCACCCGCTTCTTTTCAAAGATGCATGATGGCTATATTCTCGGATTTTATTGAAGAAATTATGGAGGTATTCATGGATGACTTCTCGGTGCATGGTACTAGCTTCGAAAATTGCTTATCAAATCTAGATAAAGTTCTCAAGAGATGCAGAGAAGTTGACCTTGTGCTTAATAGGGAGAAGTGTCACTTTATGGTGAGGCAAGGAATAGTTCTGGGGCATGTCATTTCTAAAAGAGGGATTGAAGTGGATAAAGCGAAGATTGAAACCATGGAAAAATTGCCACCACCTACGGATATCAAGTCCCTAAGAAGTTTCCTTGGTCACGCCGGATTTTATAGAAGATTTATAAAGGACTTCTCGAAGATCACTAAACCATTGACACAACTTCTTCAAAAGGATGTGGAGTTCGACTTTGATGAAAAATGTTTGCATGCCTTTAGAACATCAAAGCAATCACTCGTAAGTGCCCCTATCATTCAACCTCTGGATTGGAGTCAACCCTTTGAAATTATGTGTGATGCGAGTGACTATGCCGTTGGAGCCGTTCTTGGACAAAGAAAAGAAGGGAAGGTATATGCTATTTACTATGCAAGCAAGACTCTTGATGAAGCTCAAGTTAATTATGCAACAACAGAGAAGGAATTGCTTGCCGTGGTATTTGCTTTTGAAAAATTCAGATCTTACATAGTAAATTCAAAGGTGATTGTGTACACCGACCATGCGGCGATTAAATATCTTTTGTCCAAGAAAGATGCGAAGCCATGTTTGATTCGATAGATTTTATTATTACAAGAATTTGACGTGGAGATTCGAGACAAGAAAGGGTCGGAGAATGTGGTAGCCGACCACCTATCAAGGATGCATCAAGGAGATGATGGGATGAAGCCTATTGAAGATAAAATGAGAGATGACCATCTCTATAGAACATTTGATAGGGATGGATGGATGGAAGACATAATAAGAGCAATAAGGGGGGATGCCTTTGGATCATTTGGATAGAAATGCAAGGCAATAGGTTATCTCCGAGAAGAGGAAATATTATTGGGATGCACCATACTTATATAGACATGGAGAAGATGGAGTTCTAAGAAGGTGTATTCCAAGGGAAGAAAGAGAAGAAATCTTAAGGAAGTGTCACTCATCGGAATATGGAGGACACTATGGACATTATAGAACTCACGCTAAGGTATGGTCATGTGGATTCTATTGGCCGGAGATGCATGAAGATGCAAAGAGATTTGTTGCAACTTGCTCGGTATGTCAAAGAACGGGAAATATATCGCAAAGGAATGCCATGCCATTGAACTACAATTTGCAAATTGATTTATTTGATGTATGGGGAATCGACTTCATGGGACCATTCTTGAACTCACATGGGTAAGAGTACAAATTGGTGATGGTTGACTACGTATCAAAGTTGGTTAAAGTGATTCCATGTCACAGTGATGGTTGACTACGTATCAAAGTTGGTTAAAGTGATTCCATGTCACAAGGCATCGACCGAAGAGTCCATACATATGATTAAGTCGGTGATATTCCCTCGGTATGGTGTCCCGAGAATTTTGATAAGTGACGGAGGAACACATTTCATGGGCAAGGATTTTCGCAAATGCTTGGCAAAGTTGGGGATCGAACATAGGGTATCTACGGCATATCATCCTCAAACAAATGGGCAAGCAGAAACTTTGAACAAACAACTAAAGGATATTCTAAAGAAGACCGTGACCAAAGGAAGAAAAGATTGGTCGAAGAAGCTAGATGATGCACTATGGGCTTATCGGACTGCACATAAGATGCCAATAGGTATGACTCCCTATCAATTAGTTTATGGAAAAACATGTCATTTACCAGTGGAGCTAGAACACAAGGCATATTGGGTGATAAAAGAGATGAATTTCAATGAGGATGCCGCTAGAGTTAAAAGAAGAATCCAAATAAGTGAATTGGAGGAGTTGAGATTGAAGGCATACAATAGTGCAAGCATCTACAAAGAAAGAGTAAAGAGATGGTATGACAAGTGGCTACAAAGAAAAGAATTCAAAGAGGGAGACAAAGTCCTATTATACAACTCAAGATTCAAACTCTTTGGGAAAGGAAAGTTGCAGAGCAAATGGGATGGATCGTACATTGTTCACTCAATCTCACCGACAGGAGCGGTAACGATCATGGGCGTCAAGGGAGACCAATATGTGGTGAATGGGCAGTGACCTAAGTTCTTCTTGGAGCCCGACGTTGTGCCTCTTCACTACAGCGACATCTACACCATGACGGAAGAACTGGAGCGTCGTTTTTTAGTTTTTGTTTTCTCTCTGTTTTTCTTTGAGTTTTTCTGGTCCTCGGTAGACAAAATGGCTAATAATTAAACAAGAAGCACCCCATAAAAATCTGGAGGATGGGGGGACAAAAAACCCCAGGCTAGCTGGCCCATAGACCCCTAGGCCGGCTGGCCTACCCTTTTTTGGGGTCAGTTTCGTGTCATCTTTTTGTATGTTGGAGATTAGGAAAGTTTAAGTCAGTGTCCAGGAGTTTGTGCAGTTTAAGGTTGGAAAGATTGGACTTCTCGTTCAAGACTTTCGAGACATAAATAGAGGCACCATCGAGATCCAAATTCACATCTTTTTCCAATCTACAACCACCACCTCATGAACCAAGAGAGCTAGGGCATCATCCATGAGCATGGGCGTCGAAGTAGAAGCATTGGCGATGAAGGAGGGGGGTGTGCCGGCCGGCCCACCATCCCCAGGCCGGCCGGCCCAAGCCATCCTTGTGGCTGCTGGCGAGCTCCTTCGCCTGGAGGCTAAAAGCTGCGACCTCAAGCTCCCCTACATGAAGAAATTCCCTACTCAAGCTCGTATGCGTGTTGGAGGGAAGGTGCCTAGCAAGAAGATCACCGAACGGCAACCCATCATCATCTTAGGTGACGATGAAGCCAGCATCGAGACGCGCTCTGTCATCGTCCTCCCAAGGCGCTCTAAACGCCTCCTTGGCGTGAAGAGGAAGAGCTACATCGAGAAAACTCCCGAGCCCAAGGACTTTGGAGGGGATAGTGATTGGGAAGATGACCGGAGTGCCACTTCGTGAGGCGTCGTCGGATGCGATGACGACGATGGGTACATATGGGAGGATGAGCCAAAGGAGGTGGACAAGCCAGAGGAGAATCGCCGTGATGAGCCTAAGGAAGACGAACCCCAAGGGCGACGATGATCCAAACTCCGTCGAGCGTCACAATGGATGTTGCCATCCTTGCCGTGAGAATATTCATTCACTTTTCGAAGCCCTAGATGAGTGCCTCCAATCTTTGGAGCTGCTTAATCAAAAGGTGGAAGATCTTAAGCAGCAATCGGATGGCGACTTCAAGTTCCTCAACCGCAATGTGAGGATTCTCTTTAGCATGCATGGGAACTTGAAGAAGCAAGGAGAAGGGAGTAGCAACCGTGCCAAGTGCAATTGCCCGAGGTGCCGATGAAGGTGTTTGCGAGCGTCTCACCCATGTGATCTATTTTCTTACGACGAGGACGTCATAAAATCTAAGCATGGGGGGAGAGGTGTGACGCGTCGTGTTTTTAAATTTCTTTAGCCGTTTTTCACCGAGAGCTAGTTGGTGTGTTTTCGAGAGTCTTAATGTTAGTGTGAGTCTTTGTGTGAGAGTCTTAAATTAGCATGTGTGAGAGTCATAAATTAGCGTTGAGTCAAGAAAATCAATAAA
Organism: Alloteropsis semialata; assembly: GCA_004135705.1. Lineage (NCBI taxonomy): Eukaryota > Viridiplantae > Streptophyta > Magnoliopsida > Poales > Poaceae > Alloteropsis > Alloteropsis semialata. Next base: position 289,188 of record CM014276.1, on the reverse strand, counting down.
AAGAGTCTTTATTTTTGAATAATTGTTGCATCGAGCAAATTTTACTTATGCATTCAGTTTTTACCTTATTTCTTTAAGTACTTGTTCGTGAGCATTGTCTTGGAATTGAGTCTTAGTTGTGGAGCTTATTATTTGATTTGTCCTTACAAATACCCATACCCGATCTTGAACTAGTGCTTGGTTTTTGATGATACTTGCGAGTAAAGCTAGAATTGGAGGAAATTTATTTTATCACTCTTTCAAAACCCCCGCAAATGCAAGGTTGATCTAGTTCTTGTCAAGTTGAGAGTTATATCCTATATCTACCAAAGCCACCTTATACTCGTTCCACCATAAGCATTGGAGGTGCAATGAGTTGAGTTAGGATTTCTCTCTCTCGGAAGTTTTAATTTTGAGCAATGATCATGTCCTTGATTATCTTATCTCTTATTTGCTAGCCTCGTCAATATCCAGTAATGAGAGTTCTTCATTGGAACAACTCATATGATCTACCGGATTCCAAAACCCGAACCCAAATACATCTTATTTTATATCTTTTCCTTGAACACAACCCACTACTGGAAGATTTGTTCTCTTTTTGGGTGAAGTTTGAATAAAATATAATTTGTGAAGAGAGCAAGGAAGGAGTACGAAAAGAATGAATCAGAACCGAGCTGGGAGGATCCCAGGCCGGCCGGCCTGGACTCCTTGAGCCGGCCGGCCCAGCCTTCGCTAGTCACAGTTCGAGCTCCGAAAAATTGTGGAGTTGCCTCGGTGTTTTATTTGCCGATTTGCACGAGGAATTGTTCAAGGGAGGTTCGGAGAAGAGAAGGAAAATTTAGGAAAGAAAGAAAAAGAGAGAAAGAAAGAAAAAATATATAAATATGAAAAGAAAAGAGAAAGGAAGAAAGGAGAAAAATGCAATAAAAGAGGGAGAATTCTATAGTTGGAAGAATAGGAGAAGTGCAAAGGAAGATCGCCTTATTGTTGAGAACAAATCTTCTTTTCCAACTATGTGCAATCCGACAACGAGGACATCGCTTGTGCCTTGAAGTCAATTTTTATATGCCCTTGCACATGTCCACCATTCTAAATCTTCTTATTCTTGAAACCCCTCACATTATGGTAACATTCTCATGATCATTGGCTCAGAAGGTAAGCAACCGTTAGAGAGTTTTCTTAATTCAACAATATGTGTATTTACTTTGCTAGCCCTACCTACAACTCCACTTATACTTGAGAGACTTATGTGGTGAGTTGAGAGCTTACAAACCCAATAGGATAGCCACTTATACTTGAATTGTGAGTTGAGAGCTTGCAAAATAGGATAGCCACTTATATTGAGAGACTTGAAAGGACTTGTGCAAGAACTTTGGTCTAACTCTTGTTGCAGGGAGACTGTTTTCAAAACCTAAGAAAAACCTCCAAGGAAGGCAAGAAAGTAAGTGTTGTTGATTCTCAAGATTGCTAGCTAAGGGTAAGTGGTTGTGGAGTAATGTTTTGGATAAATCTTTAAACGCCCATACTTCGGTTATCTTTGTTGCTCCGCTGACATTCACTTGAAGAACTTTGGTTAGAATTGTTTGCTTAAGTATGTTTTGCAGAGCAAGAGCTTTTGTGCCATTGGAAGATTTTGATATCTTGATTTGCTCGAGGATGAGCAAAAGCTAAGCATGGGGGGATTGTTGACGGTCGTTATTGGTACACTTTTAGGGCTGATTTGGCATTGGTTTTGGACTAATTCTTATACTAACCCACCACTTGGCACATGAAATAACCCCGTTTTTGAATATGTCTTGTATTTTGGAGGATGTTGTGATTTTACAGGAAATGCGACATATTTGGCGTAGTTTGATGTGGACCAAAGCACCTACATGGATAAGGATTGAGGAGGAGGGCCAGCTTGCGAAAGATGAAGACGAGAGGAGCCAAAACAGGCCCAGGCCGGTCGGCCTGGAGCCATTGAGCCGGCTGGCCCAGCCTATTCTAGGGCCCGCTCGCGCTCCCCTTTCTTCAGCACGAAGTAAACGCAAACCCTAAGGGTTCCCTCCGCCGTCATTCACCAGAGACCTATATAAACATCCCGAGGACGTCGTCAAGGGAGATTCATTCAATTAATGAGAGGAGATTAGATCTAAAGTCACCATTGGAGATAAACATGAGGAGGAGACACCGCCGGAGGTCCTAGCCATCGTCCGAGCGCCATCTCAAGTTGGAAGACAGCGAGGACCTCATCTTCGCCGGAGGCTTCCACAGCATGAATCGCGACGTCATGCTTAGCTTCATGGGGTAAAGTCCTCGTTTGTCCATGGGGTTGTAAGGAGATCTTGATTTGTAATTGTCGAATCCTTTTATGGGATCAATCTATCATGTTCTAAGTTGATGGTGCTTTTTATCCTAATAGCCGGCCGGCATCACTTTGGGTATGCATCGCTCGTGCCTCGCATGCCTAGATCGCATCAACATTTCATGTTCTTATAACTCGATAGGTGAGTACCCTCGTGTAGTGACAGTATGCGGGAGGGAAAGTGTTGAGTTTGGTTCACATCTTTATTGATAGATTAGATTGGTTTTCTCTTGCTTGGCGATTACATCTCATAGTGATCCTAGACCCTATGGGCAAATGTTTCCATACCTTGTGTACTCCTCTCTACCGCTCGTAACATTGATTAGGTTAGATTGTTCTTGAATTCATACATCACTATTCAATCAAAAGAACATTCTTGCAAACATAATTAGTGCTAGGTTAAGCGTAGAAATCCCTTGTTCCATGGATTGTTCAACCTTGGGGGAATACTCTAAGGGAAAAGCTACAACCGATCCGTGCGCTTGCGGTTCATAATTGGCCTACCTAAGGGCCGTCAATAGCCAAAAAGACCCTTGGCAGGCCGGCCTAGGCCCTATGGGGCCAGCCAACCCAGGCCTTTTTTTCACCGTCTCATCCTCCCCTTTGTCCTAGGGTTTCCTCGAACTATTTATAGCCCTGATACCCAAAGGCACGCCGATCAATCCACCAGAACTCGGCGAAACCTAGGTCATACACCAAAGGGAGACACGGCCATCCGAAGTCCTCGAAGTTGTCTAGGGGATGGCTTAGGCCAACCCTAGCACCATGGCCTCCCTGCGTGGTTGTGCCATGGTGGAGTTCAAGAGCTAGTTGGAGTCATCAATGGTATGTACTCGATGGTGATGATCCAAACACGTCTATTATATAAGTAATGTTCTTCATGCCATCCGGTCTCTTAACGACTCAATTACTCCTTCTATGCTTTCCACCTATCATGAATATGATTGTTCCTTAGTCTAATACATATGGTTTGACTATATAGCATGCTTTATGTAATCATGGCGATTAGATCTAGTGTGTTGACCCTTCATGATATCTAGACGCGTTCACTTGTGGACGTGCCCTTGTAACTAACCACGCTGATAGGGAGTATCGTAACAGGGTGTGATCCTGTGTAAGGTGGCGTTCTTGGGAGGTTGACCGGAGGTAAGAGTTTAAACATTGCTTTGGATGAGATGCATGATGCACTTACTTTTATTGGCTAGAACTACAACTAGAAGGCGATAGGCTCATTTACCCCTTTAGTTGCGCTTAATCTTTGCCTATGTTCATGGGTGTGATCAACCTATACACTCCACTCACATCCTATAAGTTTACCCTTTATATGCAATCAACACTTCATGCTAGGATAGATCCGTTAGGTTAGATGGGAAACCCTAGTAAGTTCATTGTCAATCCACGGATTGATAACCTTGGATGGAATACTCTAAGGGAGAAGCTACGATGATCCGTGCGCTTGCGGTTCACAATTGGCGAGTCTAAGGACCGTCAACACTCATTTGGCCAAACTTTAGAACCTGTTGACACCAGATTTTAACTCGGCTGGCGTAATATAAATTCAACCGACGATGAGGCCGATGATGTTGAAGAGGCTATGGCACAACTAGTTTTGCAACTCATTTGAAGAGGCTGTGTTTGAAAAGCCAATTGATGAGAACTATCGGCATTTGAGGCCATTGTACATCAAAGGATATGTTGATGGGAAGCCGATGACAAAGAAGCTTGTTGATGGGGGAGCTGCAGTAAATTTGATGCCATACACTACATATCAGAAGCTTGGCAAAGTGCCTGATGATTTGATCAAGACCGATATGATGCTTAAAGACTTTGGTGGGAATCTATCGCTGGCTCGGGGGGCATTGAATGTCGAATTGACAATCGGGAATAAAACATTGCCTACTACTTTCTTCGTCATCGACAGCAAAGGGTCTTACAGTCTACTCCTCTGGCATGATTGGATTCATGCTAATTGTTGTGTGCCATTTACCATGCATTAATGTCTTATTCAATGGCATGGAGATCACATCGAGACTGTTCAAGCTGATGAATCGGTCAGCGTTGCTACCGCCGATTTGACGGTTTGGGAGTTTGAAGGAATAGAGTGCTTATCGGGAAAGTTTTGGGAAGGCAATTTTTTTAAGTGTCCGATGATGGTATAAAGCCGATCCAAGCAGTCGGCTCTGAAAGCTTGTATTAATGGAAGAATTTATAGAGGATGAGGGTAAACTTGGTCAAGGATTTATGTCGGCCGATGAATTAGAAGAAATAGATATAGGTTTAGAAGATAGACCTCGGCTGATATTTATTAGTGCTAAATTGGATCCTGAGTTTAAACAAGAATTAATAAAGTTATTGAAAGAGTATCATGATTGTTTTGCTTGGGAATACTACGAAATGCCAGGTTTAAGCAGATCTAAAGCCAGGCGGAGCGTATCAGGGAGAATGACAAGAAGCATGTCCTGAAGAGAAGAAGCCGCCGTACCGCAGTTCACATCAGCATGGGAACCTCCGACCCACCTTATGTACCAGCGGGATCCAACTAGGAGCAGCCTCAACCTCCTCCGGCATACATGGCAGGAGGATCAGGATGGCACGAGGCCCATCATGCGCAGTGGCATCCCTGTTGGCATTTCTTAGCGTCACCACTAGATTAGTGATGGCACTAGAGATGCCTCAATGTAAATCTAAACGTTACAGAGATTCTGCAAGCGCACAGAAGTACGTTGTAGCATTTCACCCGGGAGTATTCTAGAGTATCATTATTTATTTATCTGAAGGGAAAGTGTTTACTTAAAGAGAGATGTCACCAAGTATTTACTTACAACATTATTAATATACCCTAATCTAGGCAGGGGTAAAGGATATGGAAATATAAGGGTAATGTGACACACAGAAGTAGTCTTAGTTAGTAATAGAACATTAGTGGAGAATACAAAGGGTTCATTAGCATCATACAAATGGAACTTGGATATACTACAATACCATATATGAACTCATACAATGGACATATGCTAGAGGACATATCGAGGTGTCCAATGGTTCCTTCATCAAGGGATGACAGGAGGACGTCTTATCTTAAAGGCCTAATATCATCTCCCGAACGTGGAGGATTACAAAGGACGGACAGGGTTGTCACCACCTGCCACCTACCTCTACTAATCCGTGGTGAGCGATACCCTCAACAGTATTCCATATTCCAAACACCATGTTTGCAATAAGAAATACAACTCTATCTATCACGTGAATAAATAGAGCAACCATAAGGCATGTTGAGCCAATGTCATAGCACACGTCAACTTGAATAAGGTGCAAGACATAAGTAGTATATACTAAGTAAAGTACAATTGAGGCATACAACATAATTATGAAGATACTTCCATTAAGCTCAGAGTATTATAAGTAAGTGAAAGATACAAAAGCTGAACACTAGAACTTACCAAGACTCCTCCGAAAGCCCTTCAGAAGCTCAACTACTAGAACTATCACTACTAAGACTAAGACTAAGCTTATAGCAAAGGAGAGCTCTTCTTCTGGTGTGTGTTGACTACGGCGCCCTTTGCAGGTATTTATAGCATCCATTGGCGGTGGAGAGCCAGCTAGAGGCGGTTGAGGCCGTTTGGCTCTGGGCCTAGGTCGGCTAAAGTGACGGCGTCGGCCGACCCTTGGATGCACGGTCTTCAACATTGCATGGCTCAGATGTAATCTCCAAGGTGGTTTACAGGTACAGGTCAAAGGAGGGCAGAGTTGGGGTCGAATTTTTGTTATAAGGACCGTCAACAACTTCCCCAAGCTTAGCCCTTTGCTCGTCCTGAGCAAAAACTAGAACTTTTAGGCTCAGTGGATCAGGAGTTGCTTCCTCATTACTCCTCAAAAGTATCAGTAGTTCAGCAAGATATTCTACCAAGAATTGAATAAGCTGGTAAAATAAACTTCTCTTATTACTTTGGTCTTTTGTGGGGCTTGTAGCTTCTCCTTGTCTTGGGTGGTTGATAGCTAGAACGACTTAGACCAAGCACTTTGCCTTCTACCTTGCTTGACAATCAAACCGGAGGTTTTTGGAGTTTTTCAAAAAGGCAGAGTTCCTTAGGTGGTACTCTTGAGGCACTCAAGGTGTATTTCCTTACCAATATCCTCTCTCAACTCTCATTTCACTCATTGAAGTGGAGTTTGTGCTAGGAGAGTTTTGTAGCTTACTTGCATTGCATATATTGTAAAGTCAAAACCAGGATTCAAAGAGAAGTAAGTCATACTTTCAAACCAATAGGTGCACGTGTGTGGATGGAATGATGAACAATAGCTCTCTTTTTGCAGGTTCCTCTTTCCTTATAAGGGTTGCTTTTAGAGACATGGCTATTTTTTTGAACCAAGAGCCATCATGTGCTCTCTCTTTTTTTTACATACTTGGACCTTCATGTGTCCATTTTTTTATCACCCCATGTATCTTTTTGCAATAAAGTTGGGGAAGAGTACCGCAATAAAGTTGGGGAAGAGTACCATACTTTATGTAGAGCTTTGATTTACTGGATGGATGAGTGTCATGCTTACTTCCAGAGTAGAAGTGTAGCATGTATATGGTGGCGTGTGTGTGACCTTGGTTTTAAAAGCATGAAGTAAGTCTAAGAATCACAATGATCTTGACAAAACTTAATGCAATGACAAATAGCTTTTGTAGGGGTTTAAACAATATGGGCTCTGGTAGGAATTTGAATCACCATAAGGAACTCTTTATTTTATTTTTAAAAGAAAACTCTGGTTATCAAGTCTTGCTTAGTATAAACTTAAGGTAACTCGAGTCTTATCATATCATAGCCAACAACAACCTAGACTAGAGCTTGCATACGCTACTCACAGACAGACAAGATAACAGAAAAGATCATGCTCGATCAGCAAACTCAAAGCATAGGAGAATAGCAGGTTGAAACATAGGTACAAGAGAGAAATAAGAGCAACTATTCATCATATCCAAAATAAGACGTAAGCAAAAACTTATGACATTAAGGGACTAACCTAGATAGCTCTCATTTATTAACTTTATTCTGAAAGAAAACTTTATTCATAAACACTTACCTGAACTTACCTGGTTGGGGGTCCTCCCCCAAGCTATTTTGTTAACACCGATGAACCTGTCGGCGCAGGACTCATGTTTTACGTTGTCGAGTGATGATGTCTCCTTTACTGGATTAGCTTGTAGAAGCAACATCTAACCCTGGAGATGAGGATATAGATGATTTAACCCACCATACATGTATTACCTTCTTCTGGCGGTCGACAGCTTGATCCGGTGCCTTCTTTGCCTGTGCTTTCGCACCTCGTATAGGCTTATTGTTCTTTGCATGATACCAGATGGGAAAGTCCACTTCCCAGAACTTCTCCATGAACTTTATCAAGCTGTCCTTTTTGGGAGGTGTGACTTCTACCTCCTTGACATTCTGACTGTTCCTCCCATATTTGATCTTGATAATGGAGCATTGCTCCACTTTTGGCCTGAAGTCAAACTTCTCCTTCTTTCCATTAATGTGGAGCTGGATCTCTCCAGCACCCACACTAATGTGAGCGTCTGCAGTGCTCAAGAAGGGTTGCCCAAGGATGAGCGATGAGTCGTTGCTCACATCCATATCCAGCACCACGAAATCAACAGGGACGAAGCAATCTCGGATGCGCACCGGAATGTCCTTGGCTATCCCCTCCGGGTAGTGGACCGTAGAGTTGGCAAACTTCATGGGAGTCGGGGACAAGGTCGTATAGTTAAGGCGGTTGAAGACTACCTTTGGCATGACGCTGACGCTTACCCCTAAGTCACAGTGTGCGTGCTCGAAGCGCTGGGTCCCGATCATGCACGTGATGGTAGGACACCCTAGGTCCTTCTTCTTTTCTAAGACCTTGTTCAAGATGGCTGCACTGCACTCCTCAGTTAACTTCACGACCTCTATACTTGGAAGTGGACGTTTGTTGTTCAATATGTCCTTCAAGTACTTGGCGTAGGTCTGCAACTCCATAGCATCCAACAATGGCACATGTATATTTAGCTTTTGAATGACTTCTACGAACCTGGCGAATTGTTCGTCTGTCAATGGCTTCTTTTGTCACTGAGGAAACGGCAGGACGTTGGTGTCGTAGAACTCGTGGGGTGCAGTCCTTCCTGCTGGAGCTAGCTCGGCCTCAGGCTCTTCTTGTTCTGTTGGAATCTCCTTCCTTTGCTGCGCTGTCTTCCCTGCATGGTTAGGTGGGACTGGATCCCGAGTAGCTTTACCGCTCCTCGTAGAAACAGCCTTTACATTCTCAAAGGAGGAATCCGGTTGCCCGGGAATTCACCCCTTGTCCCTAGAAGGAACAGCAGCGGCTAGCTGAGCTAATTGTGTTTCTAGGATCTTATTAGAGCTCAACTGGCTTTGGAAGGTGGAGGACAAACTTTCTATCTTAGAGTTTATGCCCTCCAGAGCCTTATCATTTGCAGCAAGCCTCTTAGAAATAGACTCATTGATCTTGGCCTGACCAAGGACTAGATCTTTCAGAGAGGGCTGGTTAGAGAAGGAGTTGTTGTTGTTACCTCCCTGGTAGAATGGGCGTTGCTAATTCCAGTTCCCTTGAGTCCCGTACCCGTTGTTGCCATTTACGAACTGTACCTCCTCTTGTGTCTCGGGGCAGTTGTTCCTTGAGTGGCCGGTTTCTCCATAGACTTCACACATCATGTGTGAATCCAGTGGCCCTTCATTATCGGTGCCCCCATCCTTGGTGTGGTCATCAAGGCGTTTCATGATGAGGTCCATCTTGGTGGCCAGCATGTCTACCTCCTTTACAGTGTGCATACCGCGCTTGCGCCTTGAAGGCGGTCATCATTCCAGGCTTGGTTTGACACCATCTTCTCAATGAGCAACTTGGCGGCGGCCACAGTCAAGGAGAGGAATGCGGAATGCCCCTCCAGCAGCATCATCCATGTGTTCACGGGCCGTCTGGGATAGCCCATGGTAGAAATTCTGGAGTAGGAGCCACTCTTGCATACCGTGGTGTGGGCATGCCAGGACTTAGTCCTGGAAACGATCCCACATCTCCGATACGGTCTCTCCGGACTCTTGCTGGAACCTGGAAATTCTTCCCCAAAGGGCATTGGTTTTCCCAATGAGGAAGAACTTGGCGAGGAATGCATTAGAGCACTTCGTCCACGTGTTCACTGCATCACGGTTGGAGTAGAACCATTGTTTTGTCCTTCCCAATAGTGAAAACAGGAACAACCGGAGCCTAATTGCCTCTTGATCCACTCCTCGGATGGTGATGGTACTGCACACCTCCAGGAAGTGCTGCAGGTGAGCACTAGCATCTTCGTTGGCCTTCCCACAGAAGGGGCTGGCCTGCACCATGTTGATCAGCGGGGCCTTGAGCTCGAACGCATGATTCCTCACAGCCACTTCCGGTACCGCTGGGATCTGGGCAGCGGAAGGGATGGAGTAGTCACAGATCGTCCTCTCGGCCATGTCTTCTTCCGGTCGAGGTGCTATGGGAACGGGTTGTTCTCCATGCTTGGATGACTCCCTGATGATTGGCTCAGTTTCCAACATGAACAACTGAGGGATTACGACACGAGAATGTGCCCTCCTTTGTATGGTATTCGGGTTCTAGACGTTGTTGGATGGTAATTGACTGGCCCTATTTCAGAGAAATAGAGCAAAAGGGTAAACCTGCTAGATTACTGGCAATTAATCATGCTGCATTAAATACATGGATGATCAAGACTCTTTAACCATTGCTTTCCCCGGCAACGGTGCCAGAAATGCTTGCTGGCATTTCTTAGCATCACCACTAGATTAGTGATGGCACTAGAGATGCATCAATGTAAATCTAAACATTACAGAGATTCTGCAAGCGCACAGAAGTACGTTGTAGCATTCACCTGGGAGTATTCCAGAGCATCGTTATTTGTTTATCTGCAGGGAAAGCATTTAATTAAAGAGAGATGTCATCCAATATGTTTACTTACAACATTATTAATATACCCTAATCTCGGCAGGGGTAAAAGGCATGGAAATATAATGGTAATAATGTGACACACAGAAGTTCATTGCTCATCATTAAGTAGTCTTAGTTAATAATAGAACATTAGTGGAGAATACAAAGGGTTCATTAGCATCATACAAATGGAACATGGATATACTACAATACCCTATATGAACTCATACAATGGACATATACAAGAGGACATGTGTCTAGTGGTTCCCTCATCAAGGGACGACAGTAGGACATCTTATCATAAAGGCCTAATATCATCTCCCGAATGTGGAGGATTACAAAGGACGGACAGGGCTGTCACCACCTGCCGTCTACCTCTACTAATCCGTGGGGCAGCGATACTGATGAGGACATCGTTCCTTTGGATGCACACAACACTCCTCCTATGGACATTCAAGGTCCAAACACTAGAGCTCGCGCGCGACAATTGAATCTAGAGGTGAGCTCATTCCTAAGCACTTTGTTTTATGAATTTGAGAATCGATTGCTACCTAATGATTGTATTGTGATTAGGCACCAAGGAGAGAACCAGGGGATGCATAGAGAAGAGCTTCGAGGCGTGGATGACCAGCAAAGGTCCACCAAGACACGTGGAGGCCCAATACAACTCGATTTCAAGTCCATCTCAGAGTCCAGGAGCAGTCTGTCTTAGATTGGTTGCCCAGGCCGCATACGGAGTCCAATTTCAACCTTCTATATATGGATGGAAAGATAATTTGATAGAGCTTCCAATGGTACTGTTTGCATGTCTAAATTCCTTCGGAGTCAACAGGAATCGTTGAAATAATTGCACATCCAGAATCTGTCCCGGTGCTGCATCGTCGTATTTTGGCCTTTGGGCCGTGTATCGTGTGAGAGCACATTAGGGGCGCATCCAGGGGACTCCCACGACCCTAACCTCTATATTTCAGTAGCTGCTGCCCAAGTTAGGGTTTGGGTTTTGCTTAGATTAAATATGTCAAGAATAGTGTCGCCGTTCATTGGTTTGTGAGACCCCAACTCGTGAGTTTAATCATACATCAGCAATTTGGTTGCATTCTTCTTGTCTTGCTTGTGTTCTTCGATTCGCAGGCAAGGATTAGCCTTCTTGGCAAGGTTGACCGCTGGTCGATAACCTGAGGAGACATGGTGCTGTGATTGCGGGGTTCGGGACTTGTTGTTCGAAAGCCGGATCGACGTGTGTGAAGTTTCCACCAAATCGAGATTTATTAGAACCTGTCGAAAGATCAGGAACCCTAGTTCACATCAATCGAGAGTTATCAGAACCTTTCAGAAGATCGGGAACCCTAGTTTACATCAAGCTAGGGTTCCTGATCTTCCGAAAGGTTCTGGTAACACTCGATTTGGTGGAAACTTGACACATGTCGATCCGGCTTCCGAACAACACGTCCCGAACCCCACAATCGCAGCACCACGTCTTCTCAGGTTATCGACCAGCAGTCGACCTCGCCAAGAAGGCTAATCCTTGCCTATGAATCGAAGAACACAAGCAAGAACAAGAGAATGCAACCAAATTGCTGATGTATGATTAAACTCATGAGTTGGGGTCTCACAAACTGATGAACGGCGACACTGTTCTTGATAGGTTTAATCTAAGCAAAACCCAAACCCTAACTTGGGTGGTGGCTACTAAAATATATAGGTTAGGGTCATGGGAGACCCCCTGGACGTGCCCCTAATAGGCTCTCACACGATACACGGCCCAAAGGCCAAAATGCGATGACGCAGCACCAGGATAGATTCTGGATGTCCACTTGTTTCAACGATTCCCATTGACTCCGAAGGGATTTGGATATTGGACCGCCATTGGAAGCTCTATCAAATTAGCTTTCCATCCATGTATAGAACATCAAAATCAGACTCCATATGCGTCCTGGGCATTTAATCTAAGACAACTCTCCTGGACTCCGGGATAGACTTGAAATCAAGTTGTATTGGGCCTCCACATGTCCCGGTCGACCCTTGCTGGTCATCCATGCCTCCAAGCTCTTCTCTATGCATCCCCTGGTCCTCTCCTTGGTTCCTAATCATAATATAATCATTAGATAGCAATCGATTCTCAAATTCATAAAAGAAAGTGCTTAGGAACGAGCTCACCTCTAGATTCAATTGTCGCGTGCGAGCTCTAGTGATTGGACCTTGAATGTCCATCGGAGGAGTGTTGTGTGCATCCGAATGAGTGATGTCCTCATCAGATACCCTCAACAGTATTCCGTATTCCAAACACCAAGTTTGCAATAAGAAATACAACTCTATCTATCACGTGAATAAATAGAGCACCCATAAGGCATATTGAGCCAATGTTATAGCATATGTCAACTTGAATAAGGTGCAAGGCGTAAGTAGTATATACTAAGTAAGTAAAGTACAATTGTGGAATACAACATAAGTATGAAGATACTTCCATTAAGCTCAGAGTATTACAACACTACAAGGTTTTGCGTATAATGCAACGCCGGAAAAGTGTTGCAAAATGCCCAAAATGGTTGCAATAGACACAATGACAACGGAATTTTAGCGTTGCGAGGCGTTGCCAATGCAAACGTAGTCCAAAGTTTGCACCACGGTTTATTTTTGGTGTTGCCATTGTGTTTCCCCTATTGCAACACCAAGAATCTTTTTGCAACCCAAAAGTAGCGTTGCAAGTCTTTGTATCAGCAACCACCGTGGGTGTTGCAATCGTAACTATTGCAACGCGCCAGGCATTGGAAGAGCTATCTGTTACCACATAAAGAAAATGTAGCAATAGTGGCAGTGGCAACGATACTGGATGTTGCAGCAGACCCTATTGCTACGTGTTTATAGCATTGCAAAATATATCCCCTATTGCAACGTTACTCTTATGGTTGCTATAGGAGGGACCCTTTATTGCCACGTTAAACATTTTGGTTGTCATAGATGAACTCTCTATTACCACGCTACTACAGTGGTTGCTATATGTGACACCTCTATTGCCACTATAGAAACTTGGTTGCTAGAGGCTTCTTCCCTATTGCAACATGCTATAGGGTATCCCTCTATTGCCACGACCAATACATGTGGTTGCTATACTTAGACATATTGCCACGCTTACTGCTGCATTGCTACAATTTAGAGACCCTATTGCCACGCCTTATGTTTCTTTGCATGTGGTTTTGCCACACGGGTTTTTTGTTGCTATAGCATATAATTGCAACGCCATTCTTATGCCACGATGGTGCATATTACAACGATCCCTTTGGTAGCTTCAAACAATGATTTCAAATTAAACAATATATGATCAATGAAGCATTTAGACATCCATTAACCCAAAATACAATTTATTTGTGCACATCTGTAAAGAAACCATCCAATGTATCTGACACAGCATCTAGTCCAAACACACGCACAAGTGCAACAAATAATGGTGTCCAACACGCTTAACTATTTTGAAAACATCAAAATCTAATGAGCTATGCAGCACTGAAGCCAAGGTTGCCTTCATGTTGATCATCCCATGAATCATGCGCTCCACTCAAACCTCAGCATCATGCTCCTGAAAAGGATCATTAACATTAGTTCAAATATGCATCAATTGAATCCACATTTATGTCAAGCGAAAACATATCACAGATTTGCATATTTATTAATAGTGAAATTACTCATCCAAACATGCCAAATCAAGTCCTAAGCACACGTGCATTTGGCTTGAAATATGAGAATTAACAAACTAATGCATCACCCTAATACATCTAAGTTAGCATTTAAACACCAGCGCTTAAACCTATTAATTACCATGGAGAATAACTTAAATTCTAGAGATAAATTAGTCGCATGTAAAACATATTAGCAGGTAACAATAAACAAAGCAATGACACATAAGCAAGCAAGCATGGCATATTGGATCAGATAAGCAATGTAACATAAGTTTAAATTTCTAGGAATTAACAGTAGAACAACAAATGGAAACAATAGTTTTCAGAAAATGAAGAACTTTGCAATGCTGATGCAGCAAGGTAGCAGGCTTTTCTGGTCATGAACTAGAAACCTGGCGCGGCTTGGCCTTTATCACTATGGTAATTTTTCAGGAAAGTTACTGTACAAACTAGTCATCACCCTTGCAACTAAGCAGTAGCTAACAGTGCTAATTATCTTAGTGGTATCTTACCATTTCGATATGCAGGAGCTGGACAAAACACTGCATCCACATGCAAACAGATGCAAGAATAGGTGGCCAGGTAGGGGCCTAGCGCTTCTGGGATGACCACAGATGTGCACAGCAAACCACCAAGATCAGAAAATGACGAAGAATGTCTTGTGCTGTACAAGAGGAAAATTACTGCATTACTGTCATGTGTGGTAACTAATCAGTGATAAGGAAGTGCTCATACAAGTGTTGTCATTGGTATACATAGCATATTCTAACAGATTAATACAACAAAAAAAGCTGTCTACTAATTTTAACAATTATACAACGAGTGCAGGAGTTTATAAGAAAATCAGTACATGCTTGGGATTGCAAGAGTTTATAAGAATGAGTGCAATATTTTACAACTAAACTGCCAGTGCAGGTAACTAAACTGTCAATTGAGGATGGTGAATCTGCAACTAAGTTATATTGACAATCCAATTGGTGTACCAAAACATAATATGATTGTTTGCATAAGTTAACCTTACAGGTGCCATATTAATCTCATTGCCTAGCTACATAATGTCCATATAAACAAAGCTGCTGCATAGCATGTCATCTGCATGCTGAAATTTCATATCAGCCATACACATTAGTGAAATCCACACACTCTCATTAAACCAAGCTCACCTTTTGCATTGCTACTTCCTTGTTAACACCAGACTTTACAAACCTGGTTAACCAAAATAGCATAAGCACTTTGTGGGAAAAAAAGACCAAAGATAATCTACTTTGGTACATATGGCAACATACCAGTTGCTAAACAGATCAAGTGATACATATGGACTAGTGCTTGTGAAATCCACATTGTGTCATTGATCGTTTTGCCTCCTCGCCTAATGAAAAACATAAGTCATCAAGTGTAGTCAAGAGAAAGGGGTAGATAATTGCTCAAGTGGAAGGTTTACCAATCGTCAGGACAACCAATCAAATTTAACCTGTCACTAAGAATAGTAACTCTACTGATACTACAACTGAGCTAATTTCAGATCTTTCCTCATTCACCCTACGTCTAGCTATCAAACAAGTAAAGCTAATTATTGAACTATATAAAGTACATGAGAAAATAATCAAATCGAAGCATTAGATAAGTAAACTGGGCAAAGATGGTTCACTGTTGCATGAAAGTGAAATTTCAGAATTGCAAGCCAAGGTCCTACATAAAAGCTACTGGAGTACATGAACAGAGGCATAAAATGAGACTGATCTACTATAGCTACTACATGCACAGAAATAGAATGCAGGCTACAGAACCTTTCATGTAGAAGCATTAATCCCCTGCTACTGAAACCAATGGAAAATTGAGGGGAGCAGAGAACTGTTGCTGCTGTTCACCCTACAGAAATCAAACTTGATCAATCGTGCCTTCACTACTGCTATACAGATTTATTGGTTCTTATATTTTCATTGTCAGGTGATTCTCCTACCACTAAATACAGGATTGAAATGGAATCGCATCCAAACAAGGGCCAACCAAATCATTCACAAGTTATCAAAGAACAAAGCAAGGATGGAGTGATTAATCCACAGACCTGCAAGGACTCGAACGCGTCACTAATGTCGACCAGGCTCTACACCTCCTTTTGCTCCTCTTCCTCCTCCTCCTCCTCCTCCTCCTCCTCACCCACGCCTTCCTCCTCCTCCCCCGCCGCCGCGCCCAGCCGCTTCACCGCCTCCTCAAGCCGGCCAGCGGCCGTGGCGTAGGACATCCTGGAGCGAAGGTGCGCCCTTGGATGCGTAGGCAATAGGCAGTGGACATGGTGGCAGGATCTCGGGGAGGAGGAGGCGCAGGAGGCAGATGCGCGAGAGGAGGGGAGGCGCGGGTGTGGGGCGAGAGGGAGGAGGTAAGGGAGGGTGGATGGCATATAAGGTTAGGGTTAGGCCTGGCGGCGCGCCGTGAGCCATTGGATCAGATCGGACGTACATAATCGCTCAATACGGAGCAGGCCACGGGGAGTTTGGGCCATTTTCGCAAAATGGCTGTAGTCTCAGCTCGATAGAGTTTGTTTTTTCTTTTTGATTTGTATTGCACCCTCGTGAAGTAACATATAGAAATAAATTTCTCATATACACCAATATATTTTTTATATGCAATACAATAAGTCTAAATTGTCATGTAGAATTTTTAAGACTTTTTTAACAGATCTCGTATTTTATATCATTTAAATGAATTTCTGCATGTTTATCGAAAGTAATTACAATTTGAACTACATGTATCTCAAATGGTATTTAAACAAATCCTCAAAAATATATTTCAAGTACATCTGAACTATTGTAGCTCATATTCTGAAAGTAGATGAAAATTTCAAATGTTTGCTAGGGATAATTCAAACTTCTACTTGCAACCTTATTACAAAATAATGATAATAATACCTAAAACTTCTCTGAAAATTATGTAAATTGGAATAGAATCATTTTATGGATGTACAAGCTTGGCATAAAACTTCCATATGATTTTAAGAAAATTAGAGCATGCATTGTTCACAAATGGAGACATCTCTCATATAGTTTCTTACAAACTCAACTCAAACTATGAGATTTAACTACCACATAACATTTTCAAACTTATATGAACTGAAAAATTGGATGTAACCTTATGTTTACCTTAACTTTAGAAAATAGAAAGTTATATTACCAATTGTTATGCCAAAAACTTGTTTTATACTTTCAATCTAGGTGGAAGAAAACAAGCTATATGAAATAGATCCAAAAATAGCAATTAGGGATGCCAATGTTTCAAAAAAAAATTAATAAATAAATTTGTGACATACAACTTTTGTCATATATTTTATGACATTAACAAATACGCCTTATGACATAGCAATTATCGTCATTGGGTGACATTGGAGTACATATATGACATATGTTATGACATACAATTTTTTATTGTCATAAAATCAAAATGGCTAATAAATAATATCATAAAATGAATGATATAATGACATTATGCTCTATTGTCATATTAAATACATCATAAAGCTGTATGACGTGGCTGGGCGCGGCCGGGTGACATGGCCCCAGTGGCCGGCTGACATGTCTGCAACATAAACGAGCCCGTAACATATAGATAGAAGGCAACATCTAAGTTGTCATGTATAAGTTTCAAAATTTTTTGAATAGTATACTTACTCCCTCCATATCCCATTTAGAAGTCGTTTTGGACAGAAAAACGCATACCAAGGCGTGTTTAATTTGGATCTAATCTTTCATGTTTGCCCTTATTAAATAGGGTGAAGAGTCCAATTCCAGCAGATTCCTCTCTCCATCCGATTGGTTAGCGTGTGCTGCTTAAATGCGTAAGGTCATGGTTCGATTCTTGGTGCTGCACATTCGTTTGAGTTTTTTTATTTTTGCATGGGGCTGCGTTGCATGGTGCTGTTGCATGCGGGGCGGCCGAGCGTGGCGGACATGTTTTGCGAACGCATCATGTTTTAGCCGTCGCGCGCTCGTTTTTTCGGCCCGCTTGTTTTTGCTGCGCGCTCGAATATTTTGCGTCTGGCGTGCTCGAGTATTTTGCGTCTGGCGCGCTCATTTCGTTTTGCGCGCTCATTTCCCATCGAATCCGTCCTATAAGTAGAGCCACCCCTTTTACCGTTTGGCGTGCTCGAGGCCGTGAAGCAATCCAAACGCCGGGGTAAAATGGATGCAGACCAAGGTACGGTAAAGAATCACTTCCATTTTACGTTACTTTATTCTTCAATCATCCCATCTCTTACTATTCTTTTGTTTGCTCATTTTCAGTATTGTTTGATTTAAACATTGAGCCTGCAATGGATAATGAGGATGTCGGCTTGGACTTGAACGTGCCATGTGAATATGGGTTAGAGATGGATGCGCCTGACCAAGGTTTTCTTTTTTTCTTTAACTTCTATTCGTTTTTTGCTGTTGTTCTTGATCTTTAACAGCAAGTTCTTGTGTTTTTGATAGGCTTTGATTTGAACCTGCCCCTTGACGAATATGGCGCAGTTGATTTTGAGTTTGTACAAAATCTTGCAGCGAGGGCATGTAAAAGCACCCGGCGGCAAGGGATCTGGCACCTCCGGCGTGACGAGCTGCTGCGAGTCCGGCACGACGACCTCCTGCAACTCTGGCTTGATGACCTCCTCGGGCTCTGGCGTGACGTCCTCCTCCGGCTTCGGCGTGACGACCTCCTCCGACTCCTGCAAGTCCGTCGCGACGAGCTCCTCCGACACCTGCGAGTCCGGCGTGACGAGCTCCTCCGGCTCCTGTGAGTCTGGCTTGAACTCCATGCTTTGCCTTGCGAGAATGGCGCGGCAAGCTCTGGTGGTATGTGGGCGGCGCCGCGGCGGGCGATGGTGAGGGAGTTGCCGAGGAGCGCGGTGGTTTGTGGGCCGGCGCGCGTGCAAACCGAAGGGGCGTCGCTGCGATTATGAGGGCCGCTGTGTTGATGAGCGCACGTTAATCGAAGAGGCACTGGGGTAAACACGTCCGTTAGCGACGCGACGTCTCCTATTTCGCCACACTGAGCAACGGCCAGAACGACTTCTAAATGGGATATGGAGGGAGTATTTTCTATCATTTAAATGAATTTCTACATGGTTATCAAATTAATTCCAAATTGAGCATCCATTTAGTTGTTTTGTTGCAATAGACAACTTACAATTGCAACGCCAAAGAAGGTTTTTGCAACCCTAAAAAGCCGTTGCAATAGGTTCAAGCTATTGCATCTATATCGAAATTCCTGTTGCAATAACCATCTGTCAATTGCAACACCACAGGAAATTATTGCAACCCAAAAAAAACCGTTGTAAAAGCACCAAACAAAAGCAACCACTGTAAATATAGTTGCAGTATCATCGCATTATTGCAACGAAAATCAGTGCTAATGCAACTCCAAAATAGCGTAGCAATAACACGAAGTGATTGCAACCATAGCATAGGATAGTTGCCATAGCACACCCCTATTGCAACCCAAAATCATAGCTCAGGCAACCATTTTTGTCCGTTGCATTAGAGGCACATATTGCTACCATTTTGGGCAAAGGTTGCAATTTGGCCCCCCATTGGCAACCAAAATAGTGGTGTTGCAAATGTGTAGCGTGGCATTAGCCAGAAAACCTTGTAGTGCAAGTAAGTAAGAGATACAAAAGCAAAACTCTAGAACTTACTAAGACTCCTCCGGAAGCCCTTCAGAAGCTCAACTACTAGAACTATCACTACTAAGACTAAGACTAAGCTTATAGCAAAGGAGAGCTCTTCTTCTGGTGTGTGTTGAGTACAGCGCCCTTTGCAGGTATTTATAGCATCCATAGGTGGCGAAGAGCCAGCCAGAGGCAGTTGAGGCCGTTTGGCTCTAGGCCCAGGTCGGCCGAAGTGACAGCGTCGGCCGAACCTTGGATGCACCGTCTTCAGCATTGCACGGCTCAGATGTAATCTCCAAGGCGGTTTACAGGTACAGGTCAAAGGAGGGTCGAGTCGGGCGCACAGGGAGGTCGGCCGACTCTCCACAACCGCCTCTCAAGCCCACCTCTCTCTAGGAGACTGCAATGTGGGTCCTGAGGTCGGTTCCAGGTGGGTACCGTTGGTTTAGGTGCACGAAACTCTATTTGTGGGCCCTTCAATCCATGGGATTGACACGTGGTTCATCCTTCACCGCTGACTTCAACTTACCATGATTCAGCGTCCAGGATCATCTCTTAGTGTGCTTCTTTGCCTGCAGGAAAATTGGGGTCGAATGGGTGCCAGGCCAGGTCGCCCGACCTAGCCAGGTCAGCAGACCTTGGCCTGGGCCCATTTTCCTCCATCTTTTGCACCGTGGTCTCTGTACTCAAATATATTCTATATATGCATGCACAAAAATTATTTGAATACAAATGCCTAAGTTATGCTTGATCTCTATTGGTTTTCTGAGCCTATTGATGGTCGGATTTTCGTTATAAGGACCGTCAACAATCCCCAAGACCCGTACTATCTTCAGTCATCCAGCTCAAGCGGCCCTCCTCCTTTCGATGCATGACGTTCATTTTCAGCAAGGGATTTACGAGGTAGCATCGATGGGTTATCCAACCGCATGGGAACATTGGAGGTAACTACTCACCGCATTGATGATACGTTAACCCAACATGTGCAGCAGTTGCAGGCATGGTGGGACTAGTCACTGCAAAACTACAACACTCTCCAGAACAGCGTTCAACAAGGCAATCAAAATCTAAACACCTACCTTCGGTACCAAGGATTTGACCGCAACGACCCAAGGTACCTCCAATACTAATGAGAATCAGATTGGGGTAGGACCCCCCGCACAGGTAAGTCCATCTCAACCGTGTCCTTTGTTTTCTTATTTTATTTATGTTAAAAAAAACATTGCAAAAATAGGTTCTTGCCCTTTTATGCAAATGATGATTATTGCTATGACCTTCCGCTTTTATTCAAATCTCAATAAAGTAGTCATTTGTGTCTTGGATTTGTTGGCCTAGTTTAATGACTTCCTTGAAAACACAAAACTTGTGGGTAGCAAATGCTAAAATCTGATTCTTGGTTGTTGGGAGCTAAGATATGATAAGTTAGAGTTGCTTTATCATTATCCAAGTGAAACTTGATCCCGGAGTTTTTGTTTCAAAAAGAATAAAATTCTAACCTCCTCAGTGAGAGTGAAAATCCTACCAGAGCCTCACATTCCAACCACTTACAAAGAACATATGCGTTTGCTTTGAGTTTTGTCAAGTTCATTGTTATCTTTATGAGAATTACTTCATGCTCTTAAAATCGAGGTCACGTACACACCACCATATATGCCACACTTCTACTCTGGAAGTAAGCACAACATGCCTGTCATCCCCCTATCAAAATAAAACACTCCAAGTTAAAGTCTTTTCTCTCCAAAAGCATTCTAAGAAATAAGGCCTAGGCTCCCCAAAAAAAAGAGAGAGAAAGAAAAATGGACACGTGTGTAGTCCATGAAAAAAAGGGAGAGAAAGAGAAAGAGAAAGAGAAAAGAAAAGAAAAGAAGGGGAGCCATGCCAACCTTACAATAATTTCTTTGAGGAGAGAATTTTTCGGTAAAGGAGTTCATCTCATTCCATTACCACATATCACACACTTGCACACTTTGATTTGAGTGTATGACTTAATTCTTCATGGATCCTGGATTTGACTTAACAAAATAAGCAATGCATGTGTGAAACAAAAGCTTCCCATTTATAAACCCGACTTGTTTATTTCTATTGAGGGAAGAATGAGAGGAGTGATGGCAAGGTTATATGCACCAATGAGCGACTTGAAAGAATCACTTGAGGAGCTTTGTTTTTCTGTGCAAAAGTTCTTTAAAACTCTCCGGTGTGATGGTGGAACAAGGGTTCGGGTACAGCACTCTCCCTAAATTGTTCTAGCTCTCAACCGCTCATGATGAGGAAATGCTAAAAGCCCCATAAGTGCTAAGGTAGAAAGGATGAATTAGTCTTTGCCAACTTATTCAAGTCATGGAATGCTTTGTTGTTGAAAAAATCATCTCTTTGGGAAGTAAGCAATTCTGATCCAAGGTTTCTAATTCTCCAACGCTTTGCTCGGGACGAGCAAAGGTCTTAGCTTGGGGGAGTTTGTTGGTGCTTGTTAAGTCATGTTTATCTTGTGTCGCCAACATGGTGGAATAATATAAATTAGCCATGATCCCTAGTATTTGGTTTCAAATAATGTCGTTCCAATTGTACTTGGGGATTATTTGATTGCAGGAGATTTGAGCTGAAACATGAAGGAAAAAGGGGCCAAGCCCTGGTCGGCCGACCTGGCTTGGTGCCCAACAAGGCCCATCTCTGGCCATCTGGAAGATGCGCAAATGCACATCATCAGAAGCGTTGTATCAAGGATGGCTACATCCAATGGATAAAAAGAGGATAAGATGAGTCACATGGATTGATGGGCCCACAACGAAATCAAGAGTTACTCAAGAAATTTGTACCCATCTACTCCAGCTATCAGGGTCCACAAGTCAGTCACCATGAGAAGGATAACGACGAGGGGAGGAACGACCAGGTCGGACGACCTGGGTACATCGGCTGACCCAGTCTAGTGGCCGTTGCACCCCCTCCCTTCTCTCACACATTTGCACCGCCTTCAGGACAACATCTGCACCGTGCAAACCTTCCGTCGGTTCATCCCACGGTCAGGTGACGTCAAGGGGTCGAGCGAGCTGGGGCCGTGCAAACCTTCCGTCGGTTCATCCCACGGTCAGGTGACGTCAAGGGGTCGAGCGAGCTGGGGCCGGGCCCCCTCGGCCTCAACCTCTTTTTTCCAGCTCTGAACTGCCTTCCAGTGCTATAAATAGATGCCAGCACTTCCTGATCAACAGACACCAGAAGGAAGAGCTCCATTTGCTACAAATTCTAGTCTTAGTTAGTAGTGAAGTAGTCTTAGGAGTTGAGCTTCTATGGGCTTCCGAAGGAGTCTTGGTAAGCCTAGAGCTTAGTTATCTTGTATCCTTTGCTTATTTGTAAGACTTTGAGCTTTAATGGAATTACTATCTTGCTTATGTCACTTGGCTTCTTGTTTGTTCATCATATAAGTTGTATGTCTTACACCTTAGTGTAGCTGACGCATGTTATGGCAATGGCTCAATAAATCGTATAGATTGTTCTTTACCTTTTCGTACAATTGGTAAAGATGTATTTTGTATTACAAACATGGTGTTTGGGGTACGGAATACCATTGGGGATACCCTTAACCCACGTATTTAGAGGTAGCCCCTGGGTGGTGACAGCCCTGCTTGGCCTTTGTAATCCTCGTCGTTCGGGTTTGGGCGTTTGCATGCCTTTGTGATAAACATCGTAACAGTACCCTGGGATGAGGGGATCCCACGACTCCTTGATTTGCCCTCTATCATCTGTCCCTTGCTAGGCTTGTATAGTATACACTTGTAATGTATGTAACTCATTTGTGAGAAGTATATAGAATCCCTTGTTCTTTCCTATGATCTTCATATTAACTAGACTTGTATATTTTGAGCAATGAAACCTTCTATATGTCAACCTACCCTTTTTTTATAAATTGTTTATCCCTGCTCTAGTCATGGTATATTAACAGTGATATAATTAATGCATTGACGAACACATATCTTTGCCATACGCTTTCCCTGAGGAAATAAATACGATACTCTGGAATACTCCCGGGTGAAATGCTACAACGTACTTCTGTGCGCTTGCAGAACCTCTGTAACGTTAAGATTTACCATAAGGCATCTCTAGTGCCATCAATCATTTAGTCGTGATGCTAAGAAATGCCAACAACTGGCCACTCCGCCGTCCGCGGAGACTATCGCTTCGACTACCGTCGCCGGTGACGACGCCTTCTCTTCCGGCGCTGGTAACCAAGCCGGCCACGGTGCCTCCGCCATTCCTGCAGCCGGGTAGGGCTCGAAGGACAGACTACACAACACCCAACAGGAAAGTGACTCCTCCCAATCCAATGGCGAATAGCGCGGCGGCGAGAACGCGGCAGTGGCACTAGATTGTAGTGGCGGCGGCGTGAGTGACGGCGGCGGATTGAAACACTCAAGATCTAGAAATGACTGGGTGGGTAAAACCTAACCTGGCGGTTCACCTTATTTTAAATCGATGAGGTAGCTTTTACCCTATCTGCGCCATGAATGGCGGATGGAATCCGCAGCACGCCCGTTAGTCATGGGCCAACAGTCTTTTCCTGCCCAACGGCTGTTTTTTCGAATAACGACTCGGCCAGCCCCGATGCTCGAGGACTCGGCGCTACGACTCCGATCGACGGGTCTTCACGGCTTGGCCAGCCTCGATGCTCGAGGACTCGGCGCTACGACTTCGGTCGACGGTTCTCCGTGAATCGACCAGCCCTGATGCTTGGGGACTCGGTCGGTCGATGGGTCTCCGCGACCCCGCCAGCCCCTATGCTTGTGGACTCGGCACTGCGACTCTGGTCTATGGGTCTCCATGACTCGGCTAGCCCTGATGCTCGGGGACTCGGCACCATGACTCCGGTCGATGTTTCTCCGCGACTCGGCCACCCTCGATGCTTGGGGACCTAGCACTACGATTCTGTTGCTCAATACAAGAATTTTTTTCATTTATCGGCAGCAATACAGTTACAAAGAAAGGTCGGTCATGGGCCGCTTGCAAAAATAAAGGTACTGACTTCAAAGGTGACAGCCGTGGGCAGTAGTTGGTGCGTGAGTCATTGCATACGCAACAAGCTTCGTCCGCATGAGCTCATCGCAAGCCCTCTTCTAGCATCACGACGACCGATGACAAGCTGCCCGGACTTGAGGGTTGTGCAAGCCCGCCTTTAGGCTCCTCCCGGCTCTACAAGCATTTCAGCCTTAAAGGCTCTCAGCCCAAGGCAATGCGAGAAAAGAATGGAAGAGCATGCAGACACTGATCAACACCTCAAGATATTCACAAGCACTCTTCTAGCACCTCACTTTCAAGTCCCCAACATCTACTCCGGGTGGATGAATCCAGTACCAAGACCCTGACATTTTCCTAGCTGAGCCTCTACACACATCTTACAATGGCACAATGGCTCTGGACCTTGTGGCCTATTTATAGCACGAGGTCCCCTGTCAACATGTGACTCTCTCGGCATTATTCAACACATGAGCCCTGCGTTGCGCAGCTCCTCCCTTCGAGGAATCAGACTGCCTGATTGCTTTTGGCAGTTTTCTGGGCCTCGAGTGTATTGTTGGTATTTTTAACGATCACAGATAAATCTGCAAGCGTACGGATACCGATGTAGCTTCCACCCGAGAGTATTCCAGGGTATAGAATCCACAGGGAACGTGTATGTACTAGTGATGAGTCAAGAACGACCAAGGACAACAGAAGTGATAAATGTGTAGAAGTTAGAGAGGGTTATTTCTAGGTATTCTGGATAATCAAAGGACAGCTCAAGTCATTTACAGTATTACTTGCTTCGGGATGCCCAACCATCGTAGCCCAGAAAGGGACGAGAAGGGGGCTAGGCAAGCCAAGCAATGGTCCTACTACTCTCTAGTGCTTCTCACATGGTGGACTACGTAGGCCGTTAGGGCTGTCGCCACCTAGGGCCACCACTACAAATCCGTGGCACTAGGCGCACTCCAAGGTATTCAAATGATTAGACATCCATCTACTCAATTAAATACTATCTTAGCTTTGCAATTACTAAGACACTAATCACAGCAAGGAGCCCACAAGTAAATAAAGTAAAGCTTGAGCTTAATTAAATATTAATCTAGAAATATAAAGAAAATACCCGAATGATACTCGAACCTGAGCCGCATCCGTCGAGTTGCAAGGAGAGGAGAGGAGCCGACATTCCCGGCTTCTCCTGGACTCTCGCCTCACCTCTCACCTATTCTAACACTACATAGGATCTGGCCTATGAGCTTTTGCTTCACTTCTTGTGTCTTCTCAGGTGAAGGAGGGGGTCTCTATTTGTAGGAGGAGGAAACTTGGCCATGTGGATAATCCCCACTAGAAACTAGGGGGTACCCCTCCTCCCCTCGCGACATTTGGCCTCCAACCGACCTCACTGGGCACCAGAATCGCTCCCACCGATGTTCTGAGGTTAGTGGGGATGAAAACTGAAGAAAACCACGACAATCTGGTAAAAAACTGAACTAAAACCAGATCTGGGCGGCATATGTACGTCGGCAGGAACCAAAACGGCAGGAAAATCGGCCAAAACCGGACCCTATGTCTGTCTGCGCGAGGCGGTGGAAGAAAACTGGAGACTTCAGAGAATAAACCATGTTGAACCGAGGAAAACCAGCTCTAGACCGCGCAAAACCACTCCGCGGCCAACCTGTGCCCGCCACCTGTCCCGGCCGGCGCCCTTCCCCTACGCACGCGCGGGAGCAACCGCGTTGTTGCCGCCAAGCCAGTCAGGCCGCGCCACATGGAGCCCCTGGCCGGATCCCCTGCACACACACGCTGAGTCCCACGGCCGCCTCTCCTAGCGCGCCACATGGCACCGCGTTGGGCCTGCCTGGGTCCCCGCCTGGGCGCCGGCGTCGTTAACAGCAGTGATGATGTCATGCTGATAATTTTAGATTTCTTTATCTTTTTATTCTGAAATCCAAAATATATAAATAATATATCATCTGGAATCGTCTCAATGAGCTCTACGCAATGATGTACTCCAATTGGGCATTTGAGATAATTTATGATAATGATATATTGGGATCCATCTCAAACCCATAGTGTCATTTTGGGCATTTCCTGCAGAACAAGTAAAAACACCAACACTTGTGGAATTTATTTGTATTAAGCCCTACCACTATGTTTGGTGCTTATATTTGATGTATTTTCTGCAGAAATTGACGGTCAAAAGTGGTACTTAAGGACCGTCAACAAGCTCCCCACACTTAGCCTTTACTTGTCCTCGAGTAAAGTTTAAAGACTAAGGTGGTACACAAGAATCCTTTTGATATGAATCTAGCATATAAGTTATTCCAAGACATACCTGCACTTGTGATTTTTGAAGTGTCTATCATGTCATCTTGGATGGTTGAAGAATGGAACGGCCTTGATTCAAGTCATCTCCACTCCTCTATTAAGTAACTTGGGTTTTTGATAAATTTTCAAAATAAAACCTTACCTAGCTCCTCAATTGATTCTCTCGAATCGCTCAATGTGTATGATTCCTCACCAAGGCATTAATTTGCCACCTTTCTCCCTACTTCTAAAAAAACTTATGTGGAGCTCATGGTAGGGGTAAGGATAAAGCATACTTGCAGCACATATATTGCAAAATCCAAGAGCGAATCCAAGAAGAAAACCATTCATACAATCTGATCAAGATGTGCACGTGTGTGGAAAACAAAAATGGAAGGTGTATGATAACTCCTTTTTCATGATCTCTCGCCCTTTAGATTTATATTGAGAACATGGCTATCCCTCTCCTGTTCTTCTTTTCTTTTTTCTCTTTTTTTCATGCTCAATGCTTTTATGAGCATGTATATAATTATTTTTTTCTTTCTTTTTTCTTGGACCTTAATGTGTCCAAAATGTTTTTTCTACAGCCCATGTCTCTTTTGCAGAGGAATATTTGGAGAGAGATTTATAAAACACATGGAGCATTTATTTAGTGGATGAATGGATGTTGCTAACTTCCAGTGTAGAAGTTTAGCATGTGTATGTGGAGTGTACGTGAACTTGATCAAGAAAGCATGAAGAGCATCTTACAAGAGTCACAACAATTTGACAAAGCTCAATGCTATAACATGCATCATATGTATAAGGTTTTCAATGTGAGTGTTGGTATTTCTTAGCATCACTACTTAGAGTAGTAATGGTATAAGAGATACTCCATTGTAAATCTTGACGTTACAGATATTCTGCAAGCGCACAGAAGTACGTTGTAGCATTTCACCCGGGAGTATTCCAGAGTATCGTTATTTGTTTATCCGTAGGGAAAGCGTTTAGTTAAAAGAGAGGTGTCATTCCAATGCAATTACTTACAACAATAATTATTGTACCATAATCTAAGCAGGGGTAAATGATATAGAAATGAATGGGTAGTGTGACACACAGAAGTTCATTGCTCATCATTAAAGTAGTCTTAGTTAGGAACAGTACATTAGTAAAGATTACTAAGGGCTCATTAGCATCATACATATTGGACTTGGACATACTACAATATTCTATACAAGCTCATTCAATGATTATATGCAAGAGGACATATCGAGGTATCCAGTGGTTCCCTCATCAAGGGACGACAGTAGGACGTCTTATCATAAAGGCCTAATACCCACTCCCGTACGTGGAGGATTACAAAGGACGGACAGGGCTGTCACCACCTGCCACCTACCTCTACTAATCCGTGGGCAGTGGTACCCTCAACAGTATTCCATATCCCAAACACCATGCTTGCAATATGTAATACAACTCTATCTATCACGTTAACAAATAGAGCAACCAAGAGGCATGTTCAGCCAATGTCATAGCATACATTCACTTGAATAAGGTGCAAGACATATGTAGTATATACTAAGTGGATAAGGTATAACTGAGGCATACAACATAAGTATGAAGGTATTTTCATTAATGTCGGGGTTCTTTACCGCCGGCAAGTAATAAAATCGTGGAGCGCGCGTCGGGCCTCGGATGGTAGTGCAAAAGGACACGGGGGTTTATACTGGTTCGGGCCACCCATGGGGTGTAATACCCTACATCCAGTTCGTGCTGCTCGTGTTGTTTGCACTGGTTTGTAGTAGGGGGTACAAATGGGCGAGAGAGGGAGAGCTTCCCAAGTCTCTGGTGCGTGAATCGAGCTCGGTCCAATGACCGGCTGGAGGAAGAAGAAGGTCGAGGGAGAGTACTCCTCGGGAAAGAAAAGAGGCTCCCTGCCTCCCGTAGGAGGCCCAGGAGAGAGGAGGAAAAGAGTCCATGCCCCCCGCAGGAGGCCCAGGCTTCCCTTTTATATCTCAAGGGAAGGCTGGAGAAGAGGTACAGTCAAAGGGTAAAACGGGAAAAAAGGAGGAGTGCCTGCCCATGCTGTGGGGCCCGTCGTCCTTCCGAGCGCTGTAGCCATGTCCTGCTGGTGTCAGTTGCGTCAGGGAGTGGTTGGCACAGTGCAGCAGCTTGACTTTGGGTGTTACGGTCTTCTCGGAGGTTGCTTCGTTGCGAAGAGTGGAACCAGTCGGAGACGGAGACTAGTCGGGCGAATCGGAGTCTTGCCGGACGGGTCGTGATTCTTGTCGGGCGATGCGGAAAACTGGTCGGGCGAGCACCTTGCCGGGCGAAGGAGCAACTCCTCGGGCGAAGGGGCAGCTTGTCGAGCGATGGTAGCAGCCTGTCGGGCGATGGTGCATCTCGTCGGGCACGGAGACCACTCGGGCGAACTGCGAGCCTGTCGGGTGGTGGTGCAGGCTACTCGGGGGTGATCGTTCCGCAGTCCGCTACTGTCTGCTGCCCTGCTGTGCCATTCTGCTGCACGTACTGCCCTTTGACTGGACAAAAATCGGGAGATTGAGGCATGCAAGTACGGGTGCTGCCGTGCTTATGAATGAATGCATGCAAGTACGTACAGGAGTGTGGAGAGAGAAAGAGAGAGAGAGACGCATGCATGGCCCAGGCACGCTGGGGGTTCTGGTGCATGCGCTTGCCAGGGTGTAGGGTGAAAAAGGGAGAATCGATTGTTGCTACTGATTTGTTCGGGTGGAGGAAGATCAGACAGAGACGCCCGATCCAGCGTATGGAAATACGAGGCAAACCTACCGTCCTCTGCGCAGGGGTCGATCTGAGCGGCTGTGTTGTCGGGGATTTTAATTCTTAACTCACTGTCATTGGATACCCCTAGTATTGGTATCCGACAATTAAGCTCAGAGTACTACAAGTAAGTAGAGAATACAAGAACTGAACTCTAGAACTCATCAAGACTCCTCCGGCAGCCCTTCAGAAGATCTAACACTATGACTATCACTACTAAGACTAAGACTAAGCTTGTAGCAAGGAGAGCTCTTCTTCTGGTGTGTGTTGAGTACGGCGCCTTTTGCAGGTATTTATAGCATCACATAGGTGGTTGGAGCCAGCCAGAGGCGGTTGTGGCAGTTTGGAGGTGGGCCTAGGTTGGCCAATGTGCCCAGGTTGGCCGACCCTAGGATGCACCGTTGTTGACACCAGCGGTGGCAAACAGAAAATCCGCAAGCGCACGGCTGTCGAAGTAGCTTTCACCCGTGAGTAAACCAGGTATCGAATCCACAGGGAACGTAAAAGTATATCTAATCACTAAAGCTGAGCCGGATCGATCGAGTGTATATAAAGGCTGGGTAGAGAGGATAACTTAGCACTAAGGCTCTGATTATAGTTAAGAGAATTCTCCTATGCTTGCTTTAGGCACTGGGGTATCCTAGGCCTCTAGGAAATTGCCGGCCAACAGCTCTACGCCGTACCCGTACGTGGAGGATTACAAAGGACGGACAGGGCTGTCACCACCTGCCGCCTACCTCTACTAATCCGTGGGGCTACGAGGCAAACGAGGGCAGATATACACCTAAGCACCACGCCTAAGATAATATCAGCTATCCTAACCTTGATCAAAGAATAGAATACTTTATAAATAAAGCAACGAATCAACAAGCACAATAGAGACTTAACTTATCTATAACTCAGACTTAATTACTAGTTGAATCCTAGATACTTACTGAGTAGCTCGCATCCGTCGAGGTACAGGTGGAGGGTCGCTGACAGGCCGGGACTCCTCCAGACTCTCCCTCACTCTCTCCCTATTTCTACTCTGGATATGAGGAGGGCTTCGCCTTGGATCTTCACTTCTGCTCGATGATGATTAGCCCTGCCCCGAGTTCAGCTACTTATAGCTTGGAGAGGCGGTTAAGAGTCGGTTCGCAGTGGTTGAGGCGGTCCGGAGGTGGGCCCAGGTCGGCCGACTAAGGGGGATCGGCCGACCATCCGATTCACCGTCTTTGATGCTGCACGGCACAGATGAACTCTTGGTGACGGTTTACAGTTACTGGTGAAGGCGGTGCCGATTTGGGCACGTAGCCAGGTCGGCCGACCTAGGCAGGTTGGCCGACCCAGGGCTGTGGCCCCTTGGCCCCACTTCGTCAGTGTCTCTTGCCAGTGGGTCCTTTAGTCGATTTCCAGTGGGTAATGGCAAGGATGTGTCGGTTAAGTTAGGAATGTGGGCCCATGAATCCATGTGCTTGCCACGTGGCCCAATCCCAACTCTTCATTTCCACCGTCTTGATTTCAACGTGCCTGATCACTCCTGAGTGTGCTTGTTGCTGTTGGGCTGAAAATGGACCTCACTGGGCTTGGACCCAGGTCGGCCGATCAAGGTAGGTCGGGCGACCTGGCCCTGGGCCCACTTTAGCTCTTCTTTTGCCACTTTATTCCTGTAAGCACATATGCACCAAAACTCATGGAATTCATTAGTAATCAACCCTATGTCTATTTGTTTTATCACATTTTATATCTTTGTTGGCAGCAATAAGTTGTCATTAAGAATTGCCAACAAGCTCCCCCACACTTATCCTTTACTCGCCCTCGAGTAAAGTCTAAGCTTCATCTTGGAGATCATTAACAAACATATAGGTTATTCCCAAACATTCAGGCTTAATGGAATGATATGAGTGGCTATCATGTCTTCTTGAGTTATTGCAGAAAGGAACAACATTTTCTATGACATGATACACTTCACTCTCAAGTACTCGGGGTTTTGAAATTTTGCAAAGAAAACCTATGCCTTGCTCCTCAAAGAGTTTCTCTCTGGATGATCATAGTGGTTGGACAACACTCATACTCTCCAAAATAGAACTTCATAAGTGGAGCTCTCAAGATACATACCTTTTCTCACTTATGTTGTCATTCCAAGGATTGGATCCAAATCAGAGACAAGTCATGTAATCAAGTCAAGATGTGCAAGTGTGTGATATAAGGTGGACATGTAATGATACTCCCTTGTCTTGACCTTTCTTCCCTTTCTCTTCCTTTTGGATATGGGCTATTGCACTTTCTTTTTTTTTCTACTCAATGCTCTTTTAGCATGAATCTTTTTCTTCTCTTTATTTTTCTATGCATTTAGCCCATATCTTCTTTCTATTTTAATTTTGGGAAGAGGGGTCGTTTTTTTTCAGGAGTATTTTCTTCATGACCATGAGACAAAGGCATGTTTTGCTTCATCCTCAGTGTAAGGATTTAGCTTTTATGGTGGAGTGTACGTGATCTTGACTTTAAAAACATGAAAAATCTCTAATACGGGTCACAAGACTTGGAACAACTCAAAGCTCACAGGTAAAGTTTGATCATATTTGTAAGTGTTTGTCTCTCAAACCCATGAGGAGCATAGCAAGGTACAAAGTTTTAAAACTTTTCATAAATTCCAAGTACTCAAATAGCAAAGGTATCTTTCATATTAAAGCCATATCTCAAAATGCAATAACCTAGTTGACATGAGTTCCTATAAATATGAGGATTTCCACAAGCCAAAAGGTACAGGGAATAAAATATATGTAAGTTAATAAGAACTTCCAAGTGATGGTGAGATGCAAAGGGTTGATTTTATTAAGTTTTTAAATTCCTTGATCAGGTTCTGTAAATTTTCAACTGAAACAGAGTTTAGGATGACCAAACCAGCGAGCAGGAGGAAACAGAGGTCAGGTGGGACCCAGGCCAGGTCGGCCGATCTGGTGGGGTCGGGCGACCTTGGGGTGACTCCTCTGGTTCAGATCTTTCTCGTGCTGCTCTGCTGCGTTCTGATGTTCTCTGTTTCATGTTGGATCGCTCTGTTTCTCGTTGCGTTTTCCCCCAACTTGTACCTTTCACTCAAAACAAGTGGAAACAAAAAGGAAACACAACCCTCCTATACTAAACACTTTATTTTATTCATCAATTCAGAGGCACATTACAAGATAATCAAATGAAATAAATGAATAGAAGGGAAACTAATGTGCCTATCCTAATCCAAGGCCTAGGGTATCTAGGGTGCATTATAGAGATTTTCATCCCCAGCAGCCTTGGCATAGCGCTTAAGTTTCACGGCTGTTGATTTGCGAAGCATATCAAAGTCGTCTTGAAGACTTATGCGCTCAAGTCGCTCTTCAGCGAACTTCTTCTCCAACTTTGCATGGTCACGACCGAGTTGATTAATCAACTCTAGCAACTCAGCATTGGAGGGAGCCTTGGGGACCTTCTCTTCATCATCACTCTCATATTGGCCCCCAGGCCTGCGAATTGGAGGAGGCTTGATATGCCTCTTGATCTTGCCGGCGGGTGAAGATTCCACCGACTCCTCCAACTCCTTCCTCTCCTCAGGTGTGAGGGGAGGGAACGGCCCCTTACCATAGCCACCTCCGGGTTTCCTTTCCCCGAAGACCCGGAAACGTGGCTCTGGGGTGCTGGCAGGAGAGTAGATGGACACATCGGACGTATAATGATACGCCACGACGTCCTCCCACTTGTTCCTTTCCATCTCCTTCAGCTTCTCCCCTGGTTGCAGCTTGGGGAGTCCATCCCCCTTGATCGGAGCGGCCGCCGGTGTCTTCTTTGGGGTCAATTGCCCCGTCATCGGCCTTCTGTACGGGCTTGATGCCCGTGCATCACGCCTCTGGATCCTTCTCGTGGACTGAGACCGCGCCGCCGAGCGAGAACGTGAGGGGCCACTAGGGCCGTTCGGCCGACTAAGCACATCGGCCGACCCTGGTGTGGCCTCTCGCGTCCTCCTCTGGCGGGATGCTGGCCAGAGGGGTGACAACCACGGCCATGGCTTGCTCCAGGTTGGTGGGCACCAATTGGTTGGCCGGAGTGGGCTCTCCATCCAGATCAAAGGTTGATCGGGATTTGGGGTGGCTTTTTTCCGGCCATTGATGGAGAATTGGGAGGTGTGGCTTGGTGATTTCAGAATGGGGGCGAGGAAGAACTCAGATGAGAGGGAAGAAGAGGATGGGTGAAAATTTAAAGATAGGCTAACCCTCTTCTCAGATCAATCAGAGTTAGAATCGCTCGTCCACCGCAGAACGGCTTCAGAGACGTTAGAGTAGAATGTTGGCAAAAGATAGGGCCGATCGGGCTTAGGATCAAGTCGGTCGACCTGGTCAGGTCGGCCGACCTGGCCTTGAGCCCGGTCGCTCTCTATTTCTTTGTGCACTACGTGACAGGTCCACTAAACCCCAGAATGTGTGCATTCTCGTGCTAGGGGTTAAGGATTTAACATGAGGTGTAATTATAAATGGGAATCATCCATGACCAAATTGATCACGTCAAATTCCTCATCTACTTTATTAGGCTCAAAGAAAATTTTTAAACGTTGACCATTTACCTTGAAGAGGTTACCTTCATCATCTTGGAGTGTGATTGCCCCATGCGACGAAGTCTCCACCACAACGAATGGTCCTTCCCATTTGCTTCGAAGTTTTCCATACCCAAAGAGCTTCACCCTGGAATTAAGAGTAATACCTTATCCCCGGGGTGGAACTCCTTCACCTTGATCCTCTTGTCATGCCATCTCTTGGTTCTGTCCTTGTAGATTCTAGCACTGTGGTATGCTTTGTCTCTCCACTCTTCCAATTCTGATAGTTGCATCCTTCTCATCTGCTGGGCTGCTGGCAAATCCATGTTCCACTTTCTTATGGCCCAGTGCGCCCGATGCTCTAGCTCAACTGGTAAATGGCAAGTCTTGCCGTAAACCAGCTGGTATGGGGACATCCCGATCGGCGTTTTGTACGCCGTTCGGTAGGCCCATAGAGCATCTGGTAACTTGCTCTTCCATCCTTTGCCCATTTCTGTCACGGTCTTCTGCAAAATGTTCTTGATCTGTTTGTTCGATGTTTCTGCTTGACCGCTTGTCTGGGGGTGGTACGATGTAGCTATGTTATGCTTTGCCCCAGTTCTGCCAGAAATTTCCGGAAGGTCTTGTCGATGAAGTGCGACCCCCCATCACTGATCACCATCCTGGGAGTTCCAAAACGTGGAAAGATGATCTCATGGAACATCTTTCATGCGTGTTTGGAGTCAGTGGCTCGACATGGCATTGCTTCAACCCACTTCGAGACATAGTCCACTGCCACCAGGATGTACTCACTATCATAGGTTTTGACAAAGGGTCCCATGAAATCAATGCCCCACACATCAAACAGCTCAACTTGTAAGTTGTTTGTGAGTGGCATTGCATCTCTTGCGGTGATCCCTCCATGTTTCTGGCACTGCTGGCATCGTCGAATGAACTCTTTTGTATCCTCATACATTGTGGGCCAGTAGAATCCACTCTGCCAGATCTTTGACCTTGTCCGTAACGCCCCGTAGTGACCTCCATATGGGGCTGCATGGCACTGCTGAAGGATCTTCCTTGCTTCATTTGTTGGTACACATCGCCTGAGCATGCCATCAGAACATACCCTGTACAGGTATGGTTCGTCCCATAGATGGAGTCTACTCTCGTAGATCAGCCTTCTCTTGTTCTCCCCTGGCGGTACATATCCTGCAACCATAAAGTTCACAATATTTGCATACCAGGGGTCGGAGGCGGTCACCTTGAGTAGGGTGTCGTCACGTAGAAAATCATTTATCGGTAGATCCTGCATGTCAGTAAACTGCATACGCGACAAATGATCTGCTACTGAATTCTCTACTCCCTTTTTATCTTTAATTTCTAAATCAAATTCTTGGAGTAAGAGAATCCAGCGGATAAGGCGTGGTTTAGCATCTTTCTTGGTAAGCAAATATTTCAAAGCAGCGTGATCGGTGTAGACAATCACCTTAGCTCCTACCAAGTAAGATCTAAACTTGTCTATAGCAAAAACTACTGCCAAGAGCTCTTTTTCAGTGGT
>CM014276.1:242222-252811 GCA_004135705.1 Alloteropsis semialata | reverse complement strand
CGGCGTGTAGAAGTTTCAAAACTTCCTTCTTTACGACTTCCCTCATTGCATTATTTAGCCTACGCTGAGGCTCCCTAGAAGGTGTAGAAGCTGGGTCTATGGGAATACGATGGGTATAGAGTGCAGGGCTTACTCCCTTCAAGTCCTTGAGGGAGTACCCGAACGCCGAGCGGTGTTTCTCAAGCACCTTTATGAGTCTATCACTCTCGTTCTGCGATAGCTTGTCACTAATGATGACGGGGGTGTCCCGGTCTTCATTTAAGAAGACATAGCGAAGGCCAGCAGGCAAGGGTTTTAGCTCTACGTGTGTCTTAGGTGGCTCCTCGGTTTCAAGCGGCTCAGAAGCGTCATCCTCTTCCTCTATAAAATTGTGAACATTCTCTTCGAGGAATGACTCAAATGGGTCACATGTTGTAGGGATTTCACTTCCTCAGCCGGGTTAGGTTCTGTCAAAGGTTCAACTATGGAGTTCTTAACCCTAGCTAATGGTATAGTGAGAAGATTCCTTCCTACTTTAGCTAGGAGGTTTCCTTCCGAGGTTACATCCTGAAGCAGGCCCTCGATAGGATGTCCAATAAGGATGTCGAAATCTGATGTCTTAAAGACATAAAAATCTAGAGGCATCTCAATCCCGTGGTGAGAGAGGAGAAAATCTCGTACTAGGCCGAGACTCTTGAGAATACGACCTATGGGTGTTCTAAGAAGTCTTGACGTTGGGGCCATCTTTTTACGTCGTCCAAGGATGTAGGCGAAAGAACTAGACATGATGTTTGCCCCAACGGTCGGGTTGTACAGAATGTCTACAGCCACCTTGCTTATGAAACCTCGAATGGTCTGCGAAGGTGAGTTAATCCGAATAACTTCGGAAGAAGTCTCAGATTCGTTCGACCATTCCGTGTTTAGGATGGCGATCAGCTCCCTCACGGTTTCGTTCAGAATTTCTTTCTCCATATAGATGGAGGGGGTCTTTACCGTAGGCTTTTTCTGTATTGAGTAGTTCAAGGTATTCCCAAAGTCTTCAAAAAGATCTTCCTCGAACTCAAATGGTAATCCGAGAGGTTGAGTTTCATCTTCCTCAACGGATGGGGTCTCAGGAATTGGACTGGGCAAGACTATGGGTTCTATCTGTGAGTCTTCTTGCTCAGTCTCGGTCGCGTCCGCAGGAGAGTTTTCTCGGATGGCCGCTAGGACTTCTTTTGCTCTGGCCGGGGTTATGTGTAGGAATGAACCTCCGGCTGCTATGTCTATGTACCGGGCATCTTCGCTATTCAACCCAGACCGAAAATGCTGCATGAGCATGTAGTCTGGGAAGCCTAGATCTGTTCCGGTTAGACATGAGTCCTGAAATCGGTCCCATGCTTTAGCGATCGTTTCCTTCTCTCGTTGCTGGAAGTTGATGATCTCCTTCCGAAGTGCACAGATCCGGTGAACAGGAAAGTATTCAAGACAAAACTTGTCCCGTAACTTTTCCCATTCACCGTTCGTTAGCGCAACGGTGTGATCGCACCACTTGCTCGCTTTCTCGTTGAGAGAGAACGGGAAGAGCTTCCATCTAATCGTTGCCTGCGTCATGCCTAATATGACCATACACGAGCCAAGCAACTCGAATTCGTGCAAGTGACGGTATGGGTTTTCACCATCACCTCCAGAGAAGGATATGTCCTGGACCATAGCTATGAAGGCAGGGCGAAGTTCATAGCTATCGGTTAAAATAGGATTTGACGAGGAGCGCGGCTCCAATAATTCACCCTTTGGAGCAGAGAACTCATGAATTTGGGTGGAATTCATGGTTGATAAAAAAGGAAATAGAAAAGAAATATAAAATAAAAGATATACGGGCAACCTTAGATCTTAGATAACTGCTACCGTTTCCCCGGCAACGGCGCCAGAAAGCTTGTTGACACCAGCGGTGGCAAACAGAAAATCCGCAAGCGCACGGCTGTCGAAGTAGCTTTCACCCATGAGTAAACCAGGTATCGAATCCACAGGGAACGTAAAAGTATATCTAATCACTAAAGCTGAGCCGGATCGATCGAGTGTATATAAAGGCTGGGTAGAGAGGATAACTTAGCACTAAGGCTCTGATTATAGTTAAGAGAATTCTCCTATGCTTGCTTTAGGCACCGGGGTATCCTAGGCCTCTAGGAAATTGCCGGCCAACAGCTCTACGCCGTACCCGTACGTGGAAGATTACAAAGGACGGACAGGGCTGTCACCACCTGCCGCCTACCTCTACTAATCCGTGGGGCTACGAGGCAAACGAGGGCAGATATACACCTAAGCACCACGCCTAAGATAATATCAGCTATCCTAACCTTGAGCAAAGATTAGAATACTTTATAAATAAAGCAACGAATCCACAAGCACAATAGAGACTTAACTTATCTATAACTCAGACTTAATTACTAGTTGAATCCCGGATACTTACTGAGTAGCTCGCATCCATCGAGGTACAGGTGGAGGGTCACCGACAGGCCGGGACTCCTCCAGACTCTCCCTCACTCTCTCCCTATTTTTACTCTGGATATGAGGAGGGCTTCGCGTTGGATCTTCACTTCTGCTCGATGATGATTAGCCCTGCCCCGAGTTCAGCAACTTATAGCTTGGAGAGGTGGTTAAGAGTCGGTTCGCAGCGGTTGAGGCGGTCCGGAGGTGGGTCCAGGTCGGCCGACTAAGGGGGATCGGCCGACCATCTGATTCACCGTCTTTGATGCTGCACGGCACAGATGAACTCTTGGTGACGGTTTACAGTTACTAGTGAAGGCGGTGCCGATTCGGGCGCGTAGCCAGGTCGGCCGACCTAGGCAGGTCGGCCGACCCAGGGTTGTGGCCCCTCGGCCCCGCTTCGTCAGTGTCTCTTGCCAGTGGGTCCTTTAGTCGGTTTCCAGTGGGTAATGGCAAGGATGTGTCAGTTAAGTTAGGAATGTGGGCCCATGAATCCATGTGCTTGCCACGTGGCCCAATCCCAACTCTTCATTTCCACCGTCTTGATTTCAACGTGCCTGATCACTCCTGAGTGTGCTTGTTGCTGTTGGGCTGAAAATGGACCTCACTGGGCTTGGACCCAGGTCAGCCGATCATAGGTAGGTCGGGCGACCTGGCCCTGGGCCCACTTTAGCTCTTCTTTTGCCACATTATTCCTGTAAGCACATATGCACCAAAACTCATGGAATTCATTAGTAATCAACCCTATGTCTATTTGTTTTATCACATTTTATATCTTTGTTGGCAGTAATAGGTTGTCATTAAGAATCGCCAACAACCATCTTCAGCGTTGCACGGCTTGGATGGCCTCTTGATGGCGGTTTATAGGTTCGGGTCAAGGGGGAAGCGAAACGGCCGCAGGCCCAAGTCGGCCGACCTAGACAGGTCGGCCGACCTGGTCTCGCCGCCTTTTGGCCCCACTCTTCTCTGGTAGACTGCCGTGTGGTTCCTTATGATGGTTCCAGGTGGGTATACTCCGTTTGGGTGCAAATGTGTTGAGGTGTGGGCCCTTCAATCCGTGGGAGTGACACGTGGCTCATCCTCACCCTTGACTTGAACCGACCATGATTCACGTCCATGATCCTTCCCTTGTGTGCTTCTTGACCTGTGTGGAAAATGAGCTCGATTGGGGTCCAGGCCCGGTCGCCCGACCTAGCCAGGTCGGCCGACCTGGGTCTGTGCCTAGTTTTGTCCATCTTTTGCATCGTAGTCCCTGTACTCAAATATATTCTAGATATGCATGGTATAACATTATTTGAATACTAATGTCTAAGTTATGCTTGATCTTTATTAGTTTCCTGAGCCTATTGACGGTCAGATTTTCCGTTGTAAGGACCGTCAACAGTGAGCAACATATGGTTTTGGTAGGAATGGAATATCATTGAGGAGCTTTGCAAGGCTATTGATTTTAAACTTTTGCAAGAAAAACATCCCAAGTACTTTATACAGGAAGAGCAAAATTCATCTTGTCATACCACATCTCATTTGTCAACCATTTAGATAGCATGCTTTCCTAATGAAATATATTCACAAGTAACAGGCCAAAGTGCAAGGAATAAAGTATATGCAAGCCAATCAAGGATGAGCATAGGAATCAAAGGAGCACAAGTTTCATTTGAGTTTAATTTTGATGATTATCTCAAGATTACTTTAAACTCATCAATGAGAGAGAGTGAGGGATTGGCATGCAAACCATCGCATTGGACGAAGTGGGAGACATGGCATGCCAGAGGACCTTCAATTGATGAAGAATTCGTTTGAGCCCCTTTGGTGCCTGACCATCGTGATCCTTTTGATGTCGGTCCATGCGATGTTGTGTGGTTCGATTGTGGGCAGTCTTGAATGTGTGTACGTGAAGAAGCCTGTGAGAGACCCACACTTAATCTTGTACCCGTGGAAACAAAACAACGACTCTACTGACTTTACAAACTAAAGAGCCTGACCTTTATTGGAAGTCAAATGTTTTTGGTGTTTTTATGTTATGCAAATTTTTATTGATTTTTCTTTTATTTTTTTCATGGCAACCAAAACCTTCAAGGTAACTTAGCAGGGAGATTAAGGAAAGAAATGCACAGAATGTTTTGGATACTTCCCTGGCAAAATTCCCCAAGCTTTGATCTTGCAAGTGGATGCAAGATTTTGGCTTGAAAGTACCAAAAGATTTGTTCACTGTTCGTCTTGCTTCATCGTGCAAATTTCTTCCATGTGACTAAAAGTGTTAAATGTTTAAGTTGCGCTCACCACCCTTTTGTCAGCACTTCATCAATACAAAAAGTTAGTGGACAACATATACCCAAAGGACTATAAAGAATAAATTATTATCGCCACCGTGTTAGTTGTTCTCATCCACGCTTAATAGCAAATTGGTCCTTGACATCGTTAAGCGTAGATCCTGTTTGCCATTATTTTAATATTTCTTTTCAATTATTCCTTTTTTCTTCAAATTTTATTTTCACCATTGTTCTTAAAGCCTAACTCAAACAAGGCTGCATTGCATCAACATGATCACAAGGGGGGGTTTGTAATATACTCACAGTGAACCTTCGAAAGGTGATCTGTACCTCCTTGTATGTTGTGCAAAATTTGTTGCAGTGTATCCAATGCCTTGCTTTGTCTCCAATTTGAATCAAGCTTGATGACTTACGCGCTCAAATTTGAAAATCTTCCTACAGGGGTTAGTCCATATATACATCCAATATCTATAAAAGCATTTGCTCAAAGGTTCATCAATCAAACTTGACACCATGTCTGATTTGATCAAAGAAGACCATTTTAACCTAAGCACCATGCTTAATTTAAAAGGGTCTATGAATGTATTCCGTGTATGTACATTCAACCAATAGCATACGAGCATAGATAAAGGAAGCATGAGACATGACCAAGCACTTTTCAAATGGAGATGAACATGAGTCGGTACAATAATGGTGAACATCGGGTTACCTCCCGGATGGGCTTCGTTTAAAGTCAAAAGCAAGACGTGACACTTACCTTAGCATACTTACCACTAGCATTGGATGATGAGTTTAGAATTACCATTGCGGTAGTTCCTTGTCCCTTGGTGGTGTCATGAACGGTGACGTGGTCGCTTGTGGATTGCAAGTGCGCACGAAATGTTGGGATGCTCCCAAAAAGTAGCTAGCACGTATGCAAACTACGAGCATGCAACAAACACCTTATCTCATGAAAGCGCACACAAGAACCAAGGATACAAGGCAAGGAGGAACCAGGAGGCATATGAGGACTACCGAGGTGCAACCGCGCTGCGGCTTTGTTGGTATTTCTTAGCGTCACCACTTAGATTAGTGATGGCACTAGAGATGCCTTATCGTAAATCTAAACATTACAGAGATTCTGCAAGCGCACAGAAGTGCGTTGTAGCATGTTGACGCTCATTATACGTACACTTTTAGTGCTAATTAAGTGGTGTTTTGGTACCAATTCATATATTAACCCGCCACTTGGCACTTGAAATAACCCCATTTTTGCATATGCATGTATTTTTGGAGGATTTTGGTTTACACAGGTTTTTGAGCTATAAATGAGCACTTTTGGACAAAGACCAAGATCATGCATAGCGCGGAGGAATGAAGGCCATGTGACTCAGATTTTGTTCGCTCTCATCTATGGTGAACCAACCTCCAAGAATGTGGAGGGGCAAAGACTTAAAGATAAGGTCGGATGACTTCGGGATCAAGGCGAATCAGGCAGACATATGGAAAGATATCAAGACCCAATCTTATCCCGAAGCAACCGACATCAAATACCCACATGCATTGGCAAATCAACTCCTGGAGGATCTAGAAGCTTGCACGCGAAAGATGGGACCAAGGGGCCATAGAAACAGCCCAAGCCGGCCGGCCCAGGGGGGCCCAAGCCGGCCGACCTAGGGGGTTCCTACGCCGCCTCGGCCTCGCCTTGGAGCTAGGGTTTCCTAGGACTATTTATAGCCCCGATGCACGAGGGCTCGCACATCAATCCACCAAAACTCGGTGAAACCTTGGGCATACACCAAATTTATAGCCCCGATGCACGAGGGCTCGCACATCAATCCACCAAAACTCGGTGAAACCTTGGGCATACACCAAATGGAGACGACGGCCGCCGCAAGTCCTCAAAGTTGTCTAGGGATGGCTTAGGCCAACCCTAGCCACCATGGCCTCCCTACGTGGTTGTGCCATGGTGGAGTTCATGAGCAAGTTGGAGTCATCAATGGTATGTATTCGGTGGTGATGATCCAAACACATCTATTATATGAGTAATGTTCTACATGTCATCCGATCTCTTAGCAACTTGATAACTCCTTCTATGCTTTCTACCTATCATGAATATGATTATTCCTTAGTCTAATCCATGGTTAGACTATATAGCATGCTTTATGTAATCATGGTGATTAGATCTCGTATGTCGACCCTTCATGATATCTAGACACGTTCACTTGTGGACGTGCCCTTGTAAACTAACCACGCCGATAGGGAGCATCGTGACAGGGTGTGATCCCATGTAGGGTGGCGTTCTCGGGAGGTTGACCGGAGGTAAGGGTTTAAAGATAGCTTTAGATGAGATGCATGATGCGCTTACTCTTATTTGCTAGAACTACAATTAGAAGACGATAGGCCCATTTATCCTTTGGTTGCTCTACCTTTGCCTATGTTTATGGATGTGATCAACCTATACACTACACTCTTATCATATATAGGTTTACCTTTATATGCAATCAACGCTTAATGCTAGGAATAGATCCGTTAGATTAGATGGAAAACCCTAGGTAGTTCATTGTCGATCCATGGAT
The DNA here is from genome assembly GCA_004135705.1 of Alloteropsis semialata. NCBI lineage: Eukaryota > Viridiplantae > Streptophyta > Magnoliopsida > Poales > Poaceae > Alloteropsis > Alloteropsis semialata. The sequence goes on along the minus strand of CM014276.1, from coordinate 245,538 downwards.
TGATAAACCTTGGATGAATACTCTAAAGGAAAAGCTACGATGATCCGTGTGCTTGCGGTTCACAATTGGCGTGTCTGTGGACCGTCAACAAGCTTTTCTGGCGCCGTTGCCGGGGATCAGCAACTCGAACCCTAGGGAGATCTATCTAATTTTTTGGACTAACCCTAATTTTATTATTGCATATATCCTGTGTTTCTTGTTTATGTCCATGAATGCAGGTATAACCCTACACACAAAGCGATTGAGAAGTTCTCAACATCCGGACTTTGATAAGTCCAATCTCGTTCAAACAAATTGATGGCTACGTGAAGATCCGCTCTTTAGTGGTAGGTGCTAACTTTTGTTAGTGGCCCATCATCCACTATCGAGCTCACATCCAAAACAAATGAAGATGAACAAGGTATGCCACCATGTCAATTGATTTTTAAAGACTAATGTTTCTTGGAGAATTGTTTGTTCAAGCTATAGGTGTTGAATCATGCGCAAAAGGAAGTCGTGAGATCCGATCATCAACATCTTTAAAAGGTTGCTGTTGAGACCAGTTTTTCTTCCATAATCAGAGAGGTACCATAGAGGAAAATTAGAAAATATGAAGCTCCATCAAATCTTCTTTCGAACGCATCAAGAATCATAAGTTTTGGAGATCGATGCAAGGAGTTATGATAAAATATTTCAACGCTACGCGTTCTGAAATCTGTTCGGGACAGAACGTACTGCCGGAGTAAAACAAGCATAACTCTTTCATCCGGAGTCCGTTTGAAATGAATAAGCACTAGTTGGAAAGGAAATTTGATGTACATTGCAATGGAGTGGAAGTCTGGTATATGGTCCACAATGGACGAAGAGAAATTCAATGTAGAAGAGGCAGCAGCAAACAACGGAGAATGCGATGATGATGTCAAGGGATGATTGGAGGGCCTTGAACACAAAAGATGATGATTTGAAGTTGATCAAAACTGGAGGCAACAAGATTAGAAGCACCATGACACCACCAATCTTCTCTAGTAGGATGCTCAAGAAGCTTCTAATTGAGTGATGCTACCAACGAAGGAAACCACTCAGATCATCGACACAAAGAGCAGAAGCCCTCTACGATCCTGGCACCATGGGTAAAGCAAGAACTATGGAGAAGACACATCATTCGATCCATGTTACTTGCTGGTGAATCAATGGTGATGACCTTGGATCCTAAGGATGCACAACACGACGCTCCAAAGACCACAAGATCAAGATCATCAACATCTCCGGATCAATTCACAAGAAGGTACTGTTTGCATCAAAATTTTGCAAAAACTCTGAAGAAAAAACAGAATATTTTTGGATATTTAAAAGCCTCATGAAGTTCCGCTTCCAAAGAATCAAGAACCAAGTCAATGAAGATTCCTACAAGCGGTTATGATCAAAACATCGAAGGTCGTGCATTCTGAAATTTTCTGGACAGCACGCAGCGCTAAAGTAAAATGGGCATAACTCTCTCGTGTGAACTCCGTTTAAGATAAATGACCACTCATTGGAAAGGTAATTTCACGAACATTTAAATAGATCTATAATTTAGTATATGTTCTGTTCTGGACACAGGGGAAAATCCACAAAGAAGAGGCAGGAGCAACATGATGAGAACAAGTTGGAGGAGATAATGGTGACAACAATGAAGAGAAGCTTGGGCAATAGTTTCATCGAGCGTACATTATCAAATTTCAGAAGCTTAGAACAAAATGAAGACCCCAAGAACATTGGCATATGAAGACACAAGCCAGCGACATTCAATTCATGAAGATGTTGAAAGTAAATCATGATGGATTACAAAAGGCAACATCAAGCTGCATGGACACTTTGGATTCTCGCACAAAGACCATGGCTTCGCATGAAAATAATCAAGGTGAGAAGTCGAGCTCTATGACTTTAAATGAAGCGCTTTGCGGGAGGCAACCTAGTCCTTTTGTTTATTATCTATATAAGATGACGGTCTATATTGTGCTCTTTAATCGAATCATCAAGTAACATTGTACCATTGCTCTAATAAATGCCGCAACTACTTGTTGTATGATCTAAATGTTATTGAGGGAGCACTTTGTTATTTGATCTTGGAAAACTTGTAGACCCTTTTGTGTGCCTATTAGTGTTTAGAGTCTTTTTAGAGAGAAATATGATGTATGACACCACCCTTTGATTCTAAACTTGTGGCTAGTTAATCTAGACTAACTTTTGTTTTGTTTTTAGACCACCATTTCATGTCGTTTTGTTCATCCACCTCATGTTTGCTTCATGCCATGTTGTTCTCGCCCTTGCATTGTAAGTTTTGATCTAACTTTTTGTTAAAACCCACCTAAGCCTTCCTATCACCCCGCCAAAAACCGTAGCCAACAAGGGTAGGATTGACTTGTGTTGATTTGCTTGCCATCACCATTCGGATTAGCCAAGTCTATCTCTATTCCTTGTTCTAACTGAAAACTTTGACTAGCCTCCCTACGAGATCCTAAACCCTTAGAAAAATCTCTCATAGCTATAGCCATCCTAAAACATAGGTTTTGTTTTCCACCCAGTGAAACAACCTTTGTTTTTCTTTTTATTTTCAACCACCTTAGGTAGATTTTCTAAACTTGACTTCTCTCTTCAAAATTCTTGTTTTAAGCCAAAATATAGGATACCCATGAACCTTCCCCTAAACCTCGTTAGCTAGGTTGTTCGGTTCTTTTAGATGAATGATTTTCTTGTCGACAATGCTTCACTTCTTTTGAGGTGGTTGGCCAAGCTTTGTCACTCTAAGCAATTACTTTTTGAATGAAATGATTGCGGAACAACATTGAAAGACCTTTCAAACCTTGCTAACTCTTTGCATTTGCATTTTGCATCCATTCCATTGTTCCATCATGCATTTGTTAGCTCAATTCTCTCACAAAACTTGATGATGAATGCTTTCACATCCATGTTAATGCTTGTATGGCATTTTCCATTTGCAATCTTGTGTAAACATGGCGTTTAAACATGATCACGGACCATCATCATTTAGTTTTGTAAGCCTTGTTAGCATTTACATTGCATTGGTCGGTTTATAAGCTTGGCAATGCGCCTTATTTTTCTTGTGCTATGAGGAATTATTGACCTTGGGGTAGACATGTGTTTTAACCTTGGTTAATAGATTTTTATGACTATGGAGAGATTTGGCAACCTAGTTGTAAACATGGTGTTTAGAACTGGGTGTAAACATTGTCTTGGTTTATATGCTTTCCTCTTAGTTTATATGCTTTCCTCCCATTGGCATACTCACTTTGCATCCATTCAACACCCACACTTTCGTTAGCATGATTAGGTATTC
>CM014276.1:221393-241222 GCA_004135705.1 Alloteropsis semialata | reverse complement strand
TCCCCACTACTCTTGAAGTAACTGCCGGAGGGAAGCGAACCGTCTGGCTCCCCACTACTCTTGAAGTAACTGGCCGGAGGGAAGCGAACCGTCTGGCTCCCCACTACTCTTGAAGTAACTGGCCGGGGGGAAGCGAACCGTCTGGCTCCCCACTACTCTGGGAAGCGAACCGTCTGAAGCGAACCACCGCAGGCTCGGGGGCTACACCCACCGGATGCGCTCGCGCGCCCCGGCGGCACCTCGCCCCACGAGTCTCCGCCTCTCCCGAAGAGCCTCACATTCTCCTGCAAGCCCGCACAGCTACGTCACTCTACCCTTAAAAGTCTCTGTACTTTTTCAATTCGCGATTATAATCGAAGTACCGCGCCATTCCGAGTACTTTTGTCGCATACGATCGAAATGTACCGCGTGAGCTCCCAAAGCTAAGCGGCGGGCGACCCCTTCCCTGTGCAGGATCGCCCACCGCTCGGGGGCTCCACCCGGGGCCCGGTGCCCCTCCGTTTTTGCACTCTGTTTTTTCGCAAAAACTTAACAAGTGATCGCTCACGCGCGCGATCAAGCGGTATACTTTTGCGCTTGCGAGAAAGGAACGTCAGCTCAAAGGGCTTTGTGACCGCGCTTGTCCAAGTTCCGAGTGCTCACGCCCCTGCGGCTACGGCGCTAACTTGCGGGCAAGGTCCAAGCCCTCGGGCCGACGTCCTTTTCCCGAGAAGCAATAAGGGAACCGCCTCGACTAGTTGTTGCCTTCAGCATACCCGATTTGTTGCTTGTCATCGTTCGAACCTTCCGAAACTACTCGGGGGCTGCGAGTCCGAGTGCCCAATCTCCGCCCCGGCGGCTACGGAACAGAGTCTGACGGGCAAGGCCCCGCGCCTTTCTATCTCGGCCCACGACCCCTAGAAAAGTATTCGGAAGAAAGCGAAAATGGCAAACAACAAATAAAACACGAGTTTTTCGAGCAACAACAGTTATCCTAGGAACTTTGTTCATTACATAACAGGGAGTGACCAAGTTCTTTATGGCTGCTCTGGCTCAAGTTCCTGCAGGGCGACGGACGCCACTCGGTCGGCAAACGAGGAGGACTCGGCTTCAATCTCGTCGTACTCAGTATCCTCGTAGCCGGGGGCCCATCCGTCTTGCAGAGCCTTTCGATCCATGGTCGGGTAGTGTGACAAGAACATGGCAATGATCTTGCGTGCCACACTCCGAGCAAGATCCGAAGCCTGCGCCCGAGTTCTCCCCGCGACAAGGGCAAGGCGATCCACCAGGGACGGGCCGTCGCCGACGCTGAGCTCCTCGAGCAGGCGCTCAACCGCCTGGACCAAAGCCTGATGGACCTCGGATTTCTTCTCGAGGGCCCTCTGGCTCTGCTCGCCTGCCTCCCGGGACCTCTGAAGATCCTCGACGGCCCCTGCAGGCAACTCTTCGTCAGCATCATTCTGCAAGAAGAAGGGCGAGTGGACGTGCGATACTTACTGGCCAGCTGCGCCCTAAGCTCCTGACCAAGCTGCACCAGCTCTTGGTTGGTAATAATGGCCTTGGCCATCTTGCGCTTCTCTCCCTCGAGCTGGGCCTCCAGGTCAGCCCTCATCCTCCGCAGGGCTGCATTAACAGTCAAGCTCAAGCAAACCTGCCGCCACGCAAGGAGAACAGAAAGAAACCGCCCGACAACCGATGAGGAGGGATGACTTACCAAGGATCTCCTCCTCCCGTTTCCCGGCGATCTCCTTGAGACGGGTCCCCTCCTCCTCCGCGGCCGACAGCTTGCCGGCCACCTCGACCAGTTGGTTGCCGACCGTCTTGAGGTCGAGGTTGCGGTGCTGGACGTCTGTCTGAAGGTCCACCACCTTCGTCCTCAGCTCCTCGACCTCCCGCACGGCGGCAGCCTTTTCCCGATTGGAGGCGTCGGCGGCCACCAACGCCTCCCTCGCGGTCCTCTCGGCCTCGTCCACCTTGGCCTCGAGGGCGGCCTCCCTCTCCGCGGCGCCCAGGATCGCCTCGTCCCTGGCCTCCCGGGCCTCGGCCAGCTGGGCCTCGAGCTGCTCCTTCTCGGCCAGCTGGGCCTCGAGCTGCTCCTTCTCGGCCTTCAGCTGCTGCACAGCGTGCCAAAGCCCGGACTCCCGGCGGAGGAACGCCGACTTCTCGGCACTGCGCTCCATAATCCTCTAAACAAAGACGAAAAGAAGAACGCTAAGACGTGCCCCAGAACAGCGTCAGGATTAGAAGAACGAAGCCCAAAGACTCACCAGGGAAGGGTCGATGATCAGCTTGTTGAAGACCTCCTTCACGTTCTCGAGGCCTTCCCGGAGAAGCTGGCACTGCTCCCTCTCCGCCGCGTCGTCCAGCTCGAAGATGGGACCCGCCGCCGGGTTCTGACGATCGTACCACAAGTACCGACCCTCGCACGGAAGGTTCGGGTCGTCCTCGATGGGTACGAGGGCGGCACATCGGCGGTCCACCGCCATCACTCCCGGCGTCTCCCGGAGATGGCGCGGGCCCTCGCGCGTAGGGCGAAAGGATCTCGAGAACTCCACGGCCGGCCTCCTGCTGCACTCGCCGGCGACCCTCCGCGAGCTACCCTCCGGCGAGTCCTCGAGCACGACGCCGGACTCGGGGGCTGCGGCGGCCGCCGGGATGACGGCGCCTTGGCGGGCGTCGGGAGTCCCCGCCTCTGCTTCCTTGGGGCCGACCGTAGCCCCTGGAGAGGCAGCGCCCCCGCGGCCATCTTCTCCGGCCGCGTCCCCGCGGCCATCTTCTTCGGCAACTTCCCCCACTCCGGGGTGAGCCGGCTCCTCTTGGGCAGCAGGACGGGCCGTCTCCGCCAGCTCCTCGGCCAGCTCCGCTTGGAGCGCCGCCACGGCCGCCTCTGGGGGGACGGCCTGTTAGGCCCGTGAGTGTGTCTCCCGGGCTGTCGCCGTCCCCCTCCGGCACCTGTTCCTCCGCGGAGGGCGCCGCCCTCCGTGTCTCCCCCTCGGCTTGCTCCGCCGAGGGCACCCGCGTTCCCTCCTCGGCCCGCTCCGCCAAGGGCACCGGCGGAATCACCTCGGCCCGCTCCATCGCAGGCTCCACCACCGCCTTCCCGGCCGGCCCCGCCGCGGGCTCCGGCGTCGCCTGCTCAGCCTGCCCCGCCGCAGGCCCCGGCAACAGGCGCCGCCGAGCGCAGAGTCTTCCTCGGCGCCACCTCGAGCGGAGTATCGACCCGACTGGTTCATTGCAAGTCAGCAAAGCCCGGCCGGGAAAAATAGTAACTACAGGAAAAACCGAAACCATTCGAGAAAGTCAGGCCATCACTCACCTCGACGCAATCCTCCGCGTCCGCTTGGACCCCGTCGGCGCTGGGGCCTGCGGGGATGCGGGCCGCTTGGACCCCGCCAGCGTCGGCAGGACAGGGGCCACGGGCGCGACAGCGGCGTCCCTGCCCGAGTGGGGCGCCGCCCGACCTGACGAGCCTCCCCCCTCGACCGGTGTCGAGTCCGGCCGCCTTGTCGAGACCCTCACCGGGGCGGGAGGGGCTTGCGCCTCCGCCACGGGCGTCCGGGGCGCGTCCTGCCCTTCGCTCCGCGCCCGCGGCATCTGAATCGCCGACGGCGGCCGCCTGTCGTCCCGCGGCGCGGATCGCAACGGGGAGCGCGACGCCCCCGAGGACGAGCCCCCCTTGTGGGCGCGCTCTGATAGGTCCCGGCTCCGGCTCCTATCCCGGCGAGGGGAGACCGTCTCCCGCCGGGAACTCCTTCCCATCTCGAGGTCGTGACGGGGGGACGGAGGGGTGCGGCTCCGCCACTCGCGCCGGCTCTCCTCGGAGGACCGCCGATGCCGGTCCGACCGAGAGCCTTCGCCCCTTCCCGAGTCCGGCGGTGGCGGCCCTCCTCTCCCGCTCCGCCCCGAGTGCTGCGCCGAGGACGAGGCGCCGGCGGTCATCACCACGACCGACTTCAGCTTCTGAGGAGGCGAGTCGTCGTCACTCTCCTCGTCATCCTCGCTCACCGAGACGTTCTCTACGAACTCCTCGGGGTCCTCGTCCTCGGAGACGTCATCCTCTCCCTTCCTCCTCCTCCTGGATCGCTCGGCGTTCCGCTCACGCTTGGCGACCTCGTTCTTCTTCCACTCCTCTCGGCGATCTTTCCTCGCCTTGGCATACGCGGCCTCGGTTCGGTTTCTCGCCTTGTCCTCGGGGAGGGGCGGCCGGGAGATGGTGCAGTGGAGACCCTTCATCTAAAAAAAAGTTCAGGATCAGCCAATTGAAAAACCAATCGGGGATTCAAGATGCACAAAGAAAACCTTACCAGATCCTTGGTGCGCTTGTGCGGGAGCATGGGGAGGAGGCCCGGGGGAGGATATGCTTCGTGACCCTTCCCCATCGCCGCCGTCACCCGGCGTTCCAACTCGTCCCCCGATGGCAGGGGGATCATCGTCACGGTCCCCTCAAAAGGGGCATTCTGCTGGACCATCTCCCAGATCTGGAGAGGGCGCCGCCTCAGCGGCACGATACCTCTCGAGAGGTATCCGCCGAGGACTTCCGCCGTGGTCACCCCCGCGCCGCGGAGCCGGGCGAGGGCCTCCCAGATGTCCCCGAGGACCTTGTCCTGCCGCTCCTTCTCGGGCCCGTACGCCCACGACGCGGGCAGTTTCTCGAAGGTCTTCCCGGTGTACGCCGGGAGGGGGTAGCGGCGGTCGTTCTTCAAGTAGAACCACATCGGGTGCCAGCCCTTGTTCGAGCTGGTCAAGGTCCCCGAGATGTAGGCCTTCACCCGCCCCTGCTTGCCCTTCAGCACGGCGCAACCAATCGTCGCTGGGGCTCCGCCCTCCACGGTGTGCAACGAAAATTTGAAGAAATACCTGAAGAGGTCCCAATGGGCCCCTATCCCCAGGTACCCCTCGCAGAGGGCGACGAACACCGCCATCTGCTGGACTCCGTTCGGGTTGAGGTGGTGGAGCTCCAGCCCGTACTCGTTGAGTACGGCGCGGATGAACCGTCCGGCGGGGACGGAGAACCCGCGCTCATGGAAGGCGACGAAGGAAACGACGTACCCCTCTGGTGGTTGGGGGTAGTCCTCGACGCCGGGCACCTTCCACTCCACGGCCTCCGTCAACGGCGGGAGCAGGCCTTCCGCCGCGAGGCTCTCCAGCTGCCGGCGCGAAACACGGGAGCGCTCCCAGGTCGACATCTTGCAGCAGTCCGAAGAGGAAGCACCGGCGAGATGGGAGGCTCGGTCACTTGCTCTCCGCAGCGACGGCGCGACGGCGGCGGGGGACGCAAAAGGACAAGCGGCGGCGACGAAAAAGACGAAGCGCGCGTTGGAAGTTGGAAAGCTCTGGCGCGGGTAAAAACCCCAGGCCCCCGCAGCGCGCGGCTATAAGTAGGGGCGCGGCGGAACCGCCGCGGCCTTAATTGCGCGGGCCCACCACTGGCGCCGCGGCGACGTGCGCACGTCGCTTCGCCTGACCTCCTCAAAAGGCGCGCCCACCTCCCCACGCGGCGGGGGACCGGGCCGACGCTTCCGTTCCCGGCCCGTCAAACGGTCGGGCGGTTGACCGGCCCACTAGAGAGGCGTCCCCGACAAGCTTCCCCTCCCCGACAAGTTCTCCGATCCCGACAACATCCAAGGCGAACCACCCGGGCACAAAACCTTAACAAGAGCACCAGCTCTTCTCAAGGCTCGGGGGCTACACCCGGCGGGTGCGCTCGCGCGCCCCCACCGGAAAAATTGCAACTCACCATCTCCACGCCACCATCCAGCCTGGGCGCGAGTCTCCATCTCCCCCCCAGGCTCGGGGGCTACTGACGAGGGTCTGAATTAGGGGTACCCAATCAAGCCCTTAATCCGGAAGCTTACGATAATCCACCCCTTCAAAAAAGCAAAAATTAGAGACCCAAACCAAGGCAGATTCGTCATGCCACGACACCTCGGAGGCCGCCCGACCAGTCTCCGACTCGCCCGAGGGGTTCTCCGCCTCCGAGGAGTCCCCGCGATTCGCCCGAAGGACATCAGATTAGGGGAGGATCGGTTTTCCCCTGACTCGGCCGACCCTCGTCCGCCTCGGCCGACCCTCGTCCGCCTCGGCCGACCCCCGTCCGCCTCGGCCGACCCCCGTCCGCCTCGGCCGACCCCCGTCCGCCTCGCCCGAGGAGTTCTCCGCCTCCGAGTAGCCTCCCGGTTCGCCCGAGGAGTTCTTCGTCCCCGGGGGGTCTCCAGCCCCTCGGGCAAAACTACCCGGCCGCGCCCCTGCCCATCCGGCGCCGTACCCACTTGGTACCCGCTGCGTCAGAGCGTGATGGGCGTCTGTCCTTCGCCACGGCAGCCACAGTGACGCCCGTCTTGTCCGAACAGGAACGCTACAGTCTTGGGAGGAGTGCATGCGCAACACCGGGCGCCCAAGTACAACTCCAGGCATCCACTGACGACACCTGGAACCCGAGCAGGACACCTGGAGCGCCCGAGGACCTCGAGCAAGTCAACCATGACCCGGAAACTACCCGGGAGCTTACCCAGGAAGGCATCGACACCAACCACCCGGGATGTACGATCCCGGGTCCGGCGGGGCGCCCACTCCGTCAACACCTGCTCCCAGTACGGCTCGGCGGACGGCGCTGGATGAAGCTCTCGGGGGCAGTAACTCCCTGTGTAATTTTTCCCTTTCTTACCCCCCGCTCCCTTCTCCCCTTGAGGCTATAAAAGGGGACAAGGGGACATCAGCGGGGGACAATTCGAACACTAGTAGAACGCGAGGTCATAGCACACACCACACGCTCATCCGCATCACCCAGGGACTTGGGACCCTCTCCCTCTCCCGACTAGTTTGTATACCCCTACTGCAGACTTGGACTTGAGAACACCGCCACGCACTGGACGTAGGGTATTACTCTCCGGAGGCCCGAACCAGTCTAAACCCCCTGTCTCTCGAGTCACCATCCGGATCCTGACACGCGATCGTAGGAAATTTACTTGTTGGCGGTAGAGAACCCCGACAGGCAACATCAAGCTGCATGGACACTTTGGATTCTCGCACAAAGACCATGGCTTCGCATGAAAATAATCGAGGTGAGAAGTCGAGCTCTATGACTTTAAATGAAGCGCTTTGCGGGAGGCAACCTATTCCTTTTGTTTATTATCTATATAAGATGATGGTCTATATTGTGCTCTTTAATCGAATCATCAAGTAACATTGTACCATTGCTCTAATAAATGCTGCAACTACTTGTTGTATGATCTAAATGTTATTGAGGGAGCACTTTGTTATTTGATCTTGGAAAACTTGTAGACCCTTTTGTGTGCCTATTAGTGTTTAGAGTCTTTTTAGAGAGAAATATGATGTATGACACCACCCTTTGATTCTAAACTTGTGGCTAGTTAATCTAGACTAACTTTTGTTTTGTTTTTAGACCACCATTTCATGTCGTTTTGTTCATCCACCTCATGTTTGCTTCATGCCATGTTGTTCTCGCCCTTGCATTGTAAGTTTTGATCTAACTTTTTGTTAAAACCCACCTAAGCCTTCCTATCACCCCGCCAAAAACCGTAGCCAACAAGGGTAGGATTGACTTGTGTTGATTTGCTTGCCATCACCATTCGGATTAGCCAAGTCTATCTCTATTCCTTGTTCTAACTGAAAACTTTGACTAGCCTCCCTACGAGATCCTAAACCCTTAGAAAAATCTCTCATAGCTATAGCCATCCTAAAACATAGGTTTTGTTTTCCACCCAGTGAAACAACCTTTGTTTTTCTTTTTATTTTCAACCACCTTAGGTAGATTTTCTAAACTTGACTTCTCTCTTCAAAATTCTTGTTTTAAGCCAAAATGTAGGATACCCATGAACCTTCCCCTAAACCTCGTTAGCTAGGTTGTTCGGTTCTTTTAGATGAATGATTTTCTTGTCGACAATGCTTCACTTCTTTTGAGGTGGTTGGCCAAGCTTTGTCACTCTAAGCAATTACTTTTTGAATGAAATGATTGCGGAACAACATTGAAAGACCTTTCAAACCTTGCTAACTCTTTGCATTTGCATTTTGCATCCATTCCATTGTTCCATCATGCATTTGTTAGCTCAATTCTCTCACAAAACTTGATGATGAATGCTTTCACATCCATGTTAATGCTTGTATGGCATTTTCCATTTGCAATCTTGTGTAAACATGGCGTTTAAACATGATCACGGACCATCATCATTTAGTTTTGTAAGCCTTGTTAGCATTTACATTGCATTGGTCGGTTTATAAGCTTGGCAATGCGCCTTATTTTTCTTGTGCTATGAGGAATTATTGACCTTGGGGTAGACATGTGTTTTAACCTTGGTTAATAGATCTTTATGACTATGGAGAGATTCGGCAACCTAGTTGTAAACATGGTGTTTAGAACTGGGTGTAAACATTGTCTTGGTTTATATGCTTTCCTCTTAGTTTATATGCTTTCCTCCCATTGGCATACTCACTTTGCATCCATTCAACACCCACACTTTCGTTAGCATGATTAGGTATTCTAAACTTTTTTGAGCGCTTGAATTCTTCGGCTTTAACATGGTGTTTAATCCGAGAGTTTCGGCAACATAGTAGTGAACATGGTGTTTAAAAAACATGGTGTTGAAAACTTTGTTTGATCTCTATCAAGTTTGGTCCCCGCCTTTCAAGTTACTAACTTCATGCATTCACTTTGCACACACGCACACCCATTAGGATTTTATTTCTCTTTTACTAGGTTAATTATGCCACAAGATAAGGTCTTAGGGATGTCATTGGTTGTTAGCATTTGCTTATACTCCTGACCGTTACCCCAGGGGTAGTGTGTGCGTCTCAATTGTTTTGCAGGCATGATGAAGGAATCCCATGAATTCATGATCAAAGTTGAAACCAAGATCATTAACATCTCTGAAGATTGAAAGGGATGCTGCTGTTTTCATCAAAAATCTGCACATGTTCAGAGATGTACAAGGAAAAAAGTTGATATTCAGAGGATCCATCAAATTCTTGTTCCAACGCATCTAAGATCAATGAGTTTGAAGACCCGTACAAAGAGATATGACAAAAAATTTGGCGCTACGTGTTCTGAAATCAGCTCGGGACAGATTGCAAAGCTAGAATAAAATAGCCATAAATCTCTTGTTCAGAATCCATTTTATGACTATGGAGACTCGTTGGAAAGAGAAATTTGTGCACTTTGCAATGGAGCAATGGTTCAGTACATGTTCTGTTCTAGAAATAAAAGAAAAATTCATGGAAGATGAAGCAGCAATGAAGACAACAAGCAAGGAGGTGATAACAGTACGAAGAATGATTGGGACCATGGCTTAGTGATAATGGGAAGTCATTGAAGGAAAATTAAGGCAACAAAGGTGAAGAAGCATAAAGATAATCTCCAAACACGTGGCGGAAGGACTTCAAGAATCACATGATGGTTCAACATCTTTTTCCACGCTTAGCAATGCTAAGCATGGGGGAGGACTTTTTGGATGAAAAGGAAAAAAGCCGTATGGAGTACAATGATCATGTTCACCACAAGATGCTCATTTCTCTTCTTCCATGCTAAGCACAATCTTAAGCATGGGGGAAGCCACGCTACACTCCATTACAAGCGTCGAAAAGACGGTAACTCTTCCTCAACCTTCTTGTTGACACCGGATTTTCGCACCTGACATGCTGAGTCAGATGATGACGTGGTGAGGTTGAGACTGCGCAGTGGACCCGTTGACTGGTCAAGGCCGAAGGTGACAAAGAAGGAAGCCGATGCTGAAGAGGGGTCCGATGAAGCAGGAGTCCGACCCGATGACGAGTTCAAGAGGAAAGGCGCGTCGGCTAAGAAGGAAGCGTATCAGATTCAGGGACTATTTCATTTTCAGAAGGCATATGGGAGTCCCGTTTTATCTTTAACTTAGTTTACTTTATTCGCAAGTTAGCCTGGTCCGATCAGGACTCTCCATGACCAGGGTATAAATATGAACCCTCGTCCATTGTAAAGATTATTCTCACAATCAATACAACCCGGCTTCACGCCAAAACCCTAGTAGTAGTTACCGACGAAGCTCATTGGTGGACGGGCTGCATCAATTCTGATCTCCGGCTTACCAGTAAGTTAGTCAATTTATCGAACTAGTATAGGCTTTGAATTGAGGCGCATCGCCCTTTCTCGTTTATACTGTTCAACCGATTTATCTCTGGATAATCAAGATTGATATAGATTCCCTACGTCGGAGCTAGATCAATATTGATTATTCAACAGATTATCGTTTATCGGACTACACTTTAAGCCTAGATTCCTACGTCGGAGCTAGGTATCAAGATTAGTCTAGATTCCCTACGTCGGAGCTAGAGTAATCTTGGTTACTAAAGGTAGTCTTTGCGGTTTGTTGGAGTTGTTAGATTGGTTTAGATCTACGCCATGTGAATCAATTCTACTTCTTCAACGGCTTTGAGCATTGGTCTTGGTCCGATTTAAGCAATATTTATTTTACAGCATCGTTCTATGTCCGATCCTGCTTTGTGGTTAATCTGGTTGTTCTTTGAGTATTGCACTGGTGTAGATTCCCTACGTCGGAGCTGGATCTTTGCAATACGATTAGATTAATCTTTGATTGTCATGCTTGGTCTAGATTCCCTACGTCGGAGCTAGATTCATCTTGATTAGTCAAAGGAAGCTTTGATTATGCCTTATTGCTATTTGAATGTTAAGTGTGGTGTAGATTCCCTACGTCAGAGCTGGATCTTGCTTAATTGTTTGGTAGCATATCTTAGAATCAGAACGAATCTGTTAATGTTTTACCTGCTTATTTTGCTTAATCTGATCAACACCTGTGCGAGCATCTTGTTTAATTGACAGGTTGATGAATCGAGTCTGATTATCTAGCTATCTGATCTGATCATAGTTGGAGAAATCTAGATTCCCTACGTCGGAGCTAGATTTCTCTGAAAAGGCTATAGTCCGATTGGTTGGTTAGATGGTCCGATAAGACGAGTCAAACTGGCAACTAGACAAGGTGGACAATGTATCGGCTTACACTTTGATTATTTAATATCTTGTTTCAAGACATAGCTGATCCATTATTTTACATATTGGCCTTGTTTTACACTTTATTTCATTATTCAAAGGCTGATCTGTTATATCAATCAAGGTCCGATCCTGATTGGTCCGATTCTGAGGTCCGATTTGGTGTCTGATTGAGGTCCGATCACTCGGTCCGATTGACGTCATCAATGATGTCCGATTTTGAGGTCCGATCGGTATCGGCCGATACGTGTCTGATTGGGTCTTGGCTAAAATTCGACGTTACTCCATCGTCTGAAATAGAGCCGGCACAATCAAAGAGCAATTTAACTGTTTTATTCCCTTGTCAATTTCAGGTCAAATTGACTGGCACGCTGCGAACCTGAACTGGAGTGCTAGACTGGCACTGGAGCGAAGCTGATCTCCCTGGTCTTCGTGTGCTGACCGCGGGGAATACGACCGCCGATTTTCCGCGTCAACACTTCTCTTTGTTCATTTCCTTCTAAATGCTTGTATATATGTACGCCATCGACCATAGGTTAGAAACCTTTGTATATCTCTCTTGTTAATAACATGGCTACTAGGAGGACAACCTAGTTTTGTTTTTATTTTCAATAAATGATCACCATCACTTTGTGCCCACCACGATGCAATATTTTGAATGCCATTGCTTATGGAAAAGTGATGAAAGTTGCTGCTTTGTTCTACCTACACCATGTTGTATATGACTTGACCATTTGCTCTCTATTAAATGATCTTAAATCAATTAAATACCAGCTCTTTTATTTGCGGAGGTTAAATGACTAAATTCTAGACCCACATATTCCTTATGTTGCTCTTTGATTTAAGTTTACCGATGACCTTACACCTTGTATTGTTTTATTTAAAACTTGATTCTTATGCTATCTACATTCATGAATCTCTTGCAAAGTTCTACCTACCAAAGCCTTTACATATACATGATCTTTCATGATGAAACGTTTAGATTTGCAAACTTATATTTTGATGAGTTGGATTAAGATTGATTTCTATGGTTCGAGACTAAGAAGCTGGCCATTCCATTTTGTGTATCCTCTTTTTGCTAGCCTTTCTATCCATGCATTGTGAGTTTCTACACCGGAAACTTCACAAACTTCGCTGGATATCCACCCTAAACCCAAATATCTTTTTGTGATTACCTCCTTGACCACAACCCACAATAGAGTATGGATCATTTTCTCGACAAAAATCCACAAGAATTGAGAGCTTAATTTAGAGAACATCAATTTGGGATGCATCGAAGAAACTCCCTAAAGATTCAAGTGCTTTTCTAGAAGATCAAGATGGACTTTGTGTACTTACTTCAGCAATTATCAACCCTCACTTCTATGCTCGAGGACCAGCAATCGTTTAAGCATGGGGGGAGGATGCTGAGTAAGTACTATGTTGCCAAAGGTTCTAAGGAGCAAAAAGAAAGAATATAGAAAAAGAAAAAAAAGAGAAAGAAAAGAAACAAAGATGAAAGAAAAAATGAAAGAAAGAAAGAAATAAAAAAGAGAAATAATGCTCCTTAGTTCTTTCAGCTTCATCAAATTCCAAGTGCTTTGAAGACAATTCCATACTCAATTTTCCAACCATGTGCAATTCGATAACGAGGACTTCATTTGTGCCTCGGGATCATCCACTTGCCATTTGCACATGTTCACCTATCTAAATGTGTGTGTTCCATCCCTCTCTCTTTTCAACATTTATTCTCCATGGCCTTTGTTGACGTCCAAAAAATCAGGCGTTGACTCTCGAAAATCAACACTGTAGCCTGGAAGATTTGCTTCACTTCAGTGCAGGTCCAAAATCTTGAGGTTCGAGGCGTGCCAGTCAATTTGACCTGAAATTAAGGTAGAGTTTAATCAGTAAGCAACAAGGAACTCATCTGCCAAAGCCCCGATTCATTCCAGAAATCGGATCAGCATAAAGGGAAGTCCGATTTCAATAACATGAACCATCGGCCTTGATGTCCGATTCGTGAGAATATAACATGCATTAAAATAAACCATCGGCTATGAAAAAACAGAATCGGAGATCGATCTAATCTAAACTCGTTCTTTGATATGCATCTTTCCAAAGGTGATAAACAAACTAAAACTCGTGTCACTAACAATCGGATCGATTTCGAGACAGCGTTGCTAGCAGGGCACCGATTAACTTGCTTACTCTGATAGATCAATATACATCAAAGAACTTGTTTAAATTAGATCTATTTGTAACTTGCTAATTTGATCTAAATCAGCTATATAAACGAGAGGAACAGATCTATTATGAATTATGAGAAAACAGAATAGATCTATCACAGATGTAAGCCGATAGGATAAAATCAACAAAAAATGGTAAAGGGTGAGCAATCTAAACGAAGAAGGGTGATACGCCTCAATCTAAGGCTTAGAACAACTCGATAAATTGGTGAATTAACTAAACGAAGAAGGGCGATACGCCTCAATCTAAAGCCTCGATTAATTCGATAGGATGTCGGACTTACAGACAAACCGGAGGTCAAGATGATGCAGCCCTGCTTGCTGAAGAACTCGACGAAAAGGGTTGTTGGCACGTAAGGCCGAAAGTTGTGTTTGATTGATTGGTTGTGTGAACATTTTTTACAATGGCGCAGGGTTTATATTTATACCCTGGAAATCTAACTAAAACTTGCCGGCAATGACAATATCTCTAATTTATCTAATGCAATCTAATATTAAACTACCAAAACTATTACAAATCTTAACGCACAATCAGGCCTCGAAGAAGCTTCCAGACGCACCTCTCCTTAGAAGTCGTACGTGCTCCGGCCTTCTCCTTCCCGCGTCCGATTGGGATTCTATCAGACGTACTCCAATCGGAATAGGAGACTAACTCAGAATCGGATTCGGCCCCTACTTAACTCTACCACGCACAGCCCTAGCCGAGTCAAAATCTGGTGTCAACATATGCCCCCCAAATTTGGGATAAAATATTATTTTGTTCCAATATTCTTCCAAGCAATGATGACTCTGGCAGCGAACAGTATATTGAAACCCACGTCCTTGTACTGTTACAATACTCGATTCCCGTGCGGATTCGGCGCCGTGGCCTTCGGGCGGTTCCTTCTCTCGTAAGCCCTATAAATGTAGAATCGAACCGTCGTCTTCCTCACCAGTTCGCATATGCTATCATGCACTCGCGCCCGCCATTGCCGTCTCTGCAAGCTCCGTTCCGGTGAACTTCTGATCTTCAAGCTTCAATCTCTCACCGCGAATCGGGTAAGGAACTTCTCCGCATATGATCCACGCCATACATCTGAGTTTTTACTGCATTTCCCACGGTGATTTTCTCAATGTGTTCATCCGAACTACTGTTCATTGCAGATCTATTCCATTAATGGCGGCTCCTGCTGATAAAGCAGACGGCACGCAAGTTCCCGAGGTAAAAATGCCCAAAAATCTCAATCTTTATCCTTGCATTCTTCTTCTAGGACTATTCATGAGCCATCATCTCTGTATTTACTACTTTATTTCTCCCGAATGTAGCATCTTAAGAACAATCTGGTCATCCCGGTCTCCCATGTCGATGCTGGGTATTACCTTGGTCCGATGGGTGACCCAGATCCGACGGACTTGATCAACATGGAATCGGAAAGAATTCCATTCAGGGGATCGGACCTACAAGTCGCCGATTGGGCAGGCTCTTTCCGATCGTGGCCCGGCAGCGTCCCAGGATGGAGGAACTAGTTCCTCAGAATGCAAGCCGCCAAGACCTCCTTTTGGGATGAGAAAGACATAGGCCAATGCATCACTCTATCTCTTGCTGATATGGTCAAGAATGAAAATCTACTGGCCGCCAGCTCCCTCTTCTGGTCTGATGCCCTCAATGCCTACCTATTCGGCCATGGTCTGATGACACCAACGCTGATGGACGTGCATATGCTGACCGGCCTGAACACCACCAATACTATCAATCCCAGAAGATTCCTAGGTGATTTGAACTATAAGCTGGTAGGCACAGGATCTAAAGGTTGGAAGAAATATGTCGCCGATCATTGCAAAACCGGCACCATTGGAGATAGGGAGCACGCGGCCTTCCTCAATATGTGGCTGAAAAGATTTGTATTCTGTGAATCCACCCTTGGTGCCACTTCCAACATGCAATCGATCACCGAGGCACTATCTCGCAGCGAATCAGTCCCTCTTGGCCGTCTACTCCTTGGAGCTGTCTATCACCTGCTTCATCAGATATCGGCCAAACTTTCAGATGGTCAAGCTCTGGTCATATCGGAGGCCCCTAGTGGTTTATCCAGCTTTGGCTGCATACTCAATTCCGATCTGCCTTCCAATTCAACTTCAAAAATTGTGAATTCCCAAACTATTATGTAGAAGAAGAAGATGCAACCACTCGCCGATGCATGTCATTTGGAGAAACAGCATCGGCCTGCCCTGGGTCAATGCTCGACTCGAGAATCATGGCCACCTACTTTGAAAGCTTCTATCACGGGATAGCATCGGAGCGTCTCACTTATTTCGCTTATGCCGATCCCGATCGCGATTATGAGCAGCCTCTATTCAACATCCAGAGCGATCTTGCAGCCATCCTGCCGATTCTCAAATCTTTCATCATGCCTACTATCCTTGGCAGTAACATTGTATATGGCTGCAAGAACGTCTTATGAATTTTACAATCCATCAGTGGCAGCTTGTCAGTTGGGCTTTGGTCGACTCCCAATCGGCCTATACTTCTCTGATAAAATCAAGCACAGAGAATCGGTCTCATCTGACTTAGAGATGGATGGAATTCTATCACTTGCTCTCCAAGTCAATTTTGAGATACCAGAATGGCTATACACAAGCTTTTCATCCAAACTTTTCAAGATCTGGTGGAAAGAACTTTGTCTTTACATATTCAGACTCCCAGCCATTACCTACTGCACACTTATAAACTCCGATTTTGAGGACATGGAAAATCCTGTAAGTTCTCTTTGAAACTCTTTCACTTTTCATTTAATTTCATTCAAATAAATCGTCCATAACTCAAATCTTAACCTTTCAACAGCAAGTTGAAGAAGACGTGCCTGCCGTGAGCAATAGTGAGAAACCGATCCGATATGCTGTCAAAACTCCATATCCAAGAATCGGCTCCTCCGCGCCATCTCTCAAGGACATCATGGACGGTAAAAGCAAGAGAAAAACCGCTCCCACCAAAGCAGGTGCACCGAAGAAATTAAAGAAAAGCCATGTGGTACGATTTCTTCATGTTTCCGATTTATCATTCCGATTTTCTGCCGAGGCAAATAACTTCTTTGCATTCAGCCTACCGGAAAGATTCTTGGCCAATCGACTTCCAGGGCCGCCGAAGAAATTGCACAGAAAGCTGCTGAGGGTGCAAGGATGCTTCTTGATGTAGTATCGGTAACAATCCGATTTCCCTTATCTCATATTCCTTCATAAAAATAAATCGGCAATAACAATTTCTTTTTCAGCAAACAAATATCACATTATCCAATCTTCAACCAGCTCCAGTTCAAAATATACAGGCAGAATCGGCCCAACAGGTAAATTCAATCCAATCCATATTATTTTAAAATACATATGCTCGAACTGACCGATTCAACCATAGACTCCTGCTACTTTGCAACCCATCACTGAGGAACCACATGCAAATGTCCAATCGGAGGCAATTCCTGAGCAACAGATCGGAGAACCGGCTGCGAACGTCCAATTGGAGGCCATTCCTAAGCAACCAACTACAACAACTCCACCGGTGCCACCTCCGATTGAACCAGCCCATACTCCTCAAGTAGAAGCCTCCAGCACAAACATTGCCTTGCCTCATGTAATCCCCGATTACGTTCGAGAGGGCCAATTTAAACTGGTACTAATTCATCCCCTTGTGTCAATATTTATTATTTTAATAACACTTGTTCATCAACACTTTATTTCAGGCACACGATTCTCCGGCCATGAGCTTCGCATCGTTCGATCTGGACGCTGCCATCGGAGAAGAAGAAATCAGCTCCGCACAATCGTCTTCCACCATCTCCGACGAGATCAAGGCAAAGCTTCAGGAAATGCTAAATCATCTGAACAAGAGCATTGCCATCCTCGTAGAAGACACCGAGCCAATTCGCCAAATTTTCAAGGAACTAAAAGGTCGACTGCCATCGGAGTTGGAAAACGCAATCATCCCTGCCGCCTTTATCGAGGGTCATCAACCCCAAGTCTTTGCTGCTCGCCATAGGAAATCGGAGCAGCTGGCCTAGCAAGACTTGACCAAGAAACACGACGACGGCCGAGATGAGTTGAAAGCTATATAGGCCCAGATCAAGACCCTAGAAGCTAAACCAACACAGCTAGTGAATCGGATGAAACATCTCCAGAGCATTGAAGCTGAACTACTCAAACGGCTCGAAGAAGTCTGTAAAGAAATGACGGAGACTCAAGATGAGCTCAACCAGATTCCAGCTTCCATCAAATTGGCACGGGAAAATTTGAACAAACGCCTGGAGCAGTTTCGCCAAATCCATAGAAGCATCAAGAACATTCTCGGCTCCGATGTGGAAGACCTGGAAGAGATCCAGAAAATAGATAATATCTGGTTGGGCGTGATCGAGATGATCCGCAAATTCTTGTAATAGTTAAAACTCTTTAGCTGTACTGCTCCAATGACATCGATCATCGATGAACTCTGTTGGATCCAACGATGCTGATCGTCGATGAACATTTACTTTGTAGATATTTTTGCCCTTAAGGCGATACGTATCGTATCGGCTATCTTAGACGATATTACTCAGAATATCGGCTTTCAGGAATCGATCCAAATACTTGGATAATATTTTTTCAAATACTTTCCGTTAAGCGCTTTCGAAAACTCTTCTCCTCCCAATGTTTCCAAGATATACGCATTTCTTGGAACGCACCGATTTACACGATAGGGACCCTCCCAATTAGGCGACCATTTTCCAAACTTAGAACTTTTAGTCCCTATCGGCAAAAATAGCTTCCAGACCAATTCTCCTTCGATGAATTATTTTGGCTTAACCTTTTTATCATAATACTTAGCAACACGCGCTTTATTATTCTCAATATTCTCCAATGCTCTCAATCGGGTTTCAGCCAAATCGTCCAACTCAAAATTCATCAAACTTTTATATTCATCGGCAGTCAAATTTTCTTGTTCTGATATCTGTCTCGATCCAATTTTAATCTCCCAAGGCAAAACAGCTTCATGTCCATAAACCAAATGATACGGGGACAATTTAGTAGATCCATGACATGCCATCCGATATGCCCACAACGATTCGGTCAACGTTAAATGCCATCGCCTTGGTTGTTCATCAATCTTTCGCTTGATGATTTTGATAATACTCTTATTCGATGCTTCTGCTTGACCATTGGCTTGCGCATAATAAGGAGAAGAATTTAATAATTTAATACCCATACTGGCAGCAAAATTTTGAAATTTGTTAGACATAAAAATAGTGCCCTGATCGGTCGTGATAGTTTGAGGAATACGAAACTGATATATAATATGCTCCTTAACGAATTCTACCATATTCTTGGAATCGGCAACCTTTAAAGGAATCGCATCAACCCACTTAGTGAAATAATCTGTTGCCACCAATATAAATTTATGACCCTTGCTCGATGACGGATAAATTTGTCCGATCAAATCAATTCCCCATCCTCGAAAAGGCCATGGCTTGATAATCGGATTCATGGCTGATGCAGGCGCTTTTTGCACATTTCCAAACTTCTGGCATTCTTGGCAACCCTTATAATATTCAAAACAATCTTCCAAGATCGTTGGCCAAAAACAACATGTTTTTTCGAATAACGCACTTCATCTTATAAGCCGATTGATGTGCACCACAAACTCCCTCATGCACTTCATCCATCATGTCTTTGGATTCCGATTTACTCAAACATCGGAGCAACACACCATCAATCGTCTTATAATATAATTGATCATCAAGCAAAACATACTTAACAACCATAAATCTGAACTTCCTGGAAACTTTTTGTGACGGATCTTTAAGATAACTTACAATTTCATACCTCCAATCTCTGATTTCTGGCTCTATCGTCATAATATCATGAAAACATCGATAGCCAGAAGCAGCTTGCATCAAATTATTAGCTTCCTGATTTTGAGCCTTGGGGATATGTTCGATATTAACCATCACAAATTTCTTTAGTAACAATCGGCATTCATCAAAATATTGAATCAGAACATCATCCTTACATTCATATTTACCGATTAACTGATAAATCACCAATTGGGAGTCTCCAAAAATCTCAACAGCTTCAGCTCCGATTTCCAAAAATAACTTTAATCCTTTAAGCAATGCTTCATACTCAACCTGATTGTTAGTAAAATTTGGATCCATCGGATAACTGAATTCAAAATTTGCCCCCCGAGGCAAAACAATAACGATTCCGATGCCACATCCTTGGCCACATGAAGATCCATCAAAGAATAATATCCAAGGCATCGGCTCAACCATTTTAATTTCATCTCCGATGTGTTGTATTACGAAATCAGCCATTACTTGTCCTTTTACTGCTTTAGCCGATTCATACTTCAAGTCAAACTCCGATAATGCCAATATCCATTTCCCGCGTATCGGCATAGACAACATATATTTAACCACATCGGTTTTACAAACAATAGTGCACTCAGAAGATAATAAATAATGTCTCAACTTGGTACATAAAAAATATAGGCATAAGCACAATTTTTCAACCGGTAAATATCTTGTTTCCACATCAATCAACTTCCGACTCAAATAATAAACCACACTTTCCTTTCCTTCAAACTCTTGTATAAGAACAGATCCGATTGACAACTCATCGGTCGACAA
>CM014276.1:186013-220393 GCA_004135705.1 Alloteropsis semialata | reverse complement strand
CAAAATATACGCATTTCTTGGAACGCACCGATTTACACGATAGGGACCCTCCCAATTAGGCGACCATTTTCCAAACTTAGAACTTTTAGTCCCTATCGGCAAAAATAGCTTCCAGACCAATTCTCCTTCGATGAATTATTTTGGCTTAACCTTTTTATCATAATACTTAGCAACACGCGCTTTATTATTCTCAATATTCTCCAATGCTCTCAATCGGGTTTCAGCCAAATCGTCCAACTCAAAATTCATCAAACTTTTATATTCATCGGCAGTCAAATTTTCTTGTTCTGATATCTGTCTCGATCCGATTTTAATCTCCCAAGGCAAAACAGCTTCATGTCCATAAACCAAATGATACGGGAACAATTTAGTAGATCCATGACATGCCATCCGATATGCCCACAACGATTCGGTCAACGTTAAATGCCATCGCCTTGGTTGTTCATCAATCTTTCGCTTGATGATTTTGATAATACTCTTATTCGATGCTTCTGCTTGACCATTGGCTTACGCATAATAAGGAGAAGAATTTAATAATTTAATACCCATACTGGCAGCAAAATTTTGAAATTTGTTAGACATAAAAATAGTGCCCTGATCGGTCGTGATAGTTTGAGGAATACGAAACTGATATATAATATGCTCCTTAACGAATTCTACCATATTCTTGGAATCGGCAACCTTTAAAGGAATCGCATCAACCCACTTAGTGAAATAATCTGTTGCCACCAATATAAATTTATGACCCTTGCTCGATGACGGATAAATTTGTCCGATCAAATCAATTCCCCATCCTCGAAAAGGCCATGGCTTGATAATCGGATTCATGGCTGATGCAGGCGCTTTTTGCACATTTCCAAACTTCTGGCATTCTTGGCAACCCTTATAATATTCAAAACAATCTTCCAAGATTGTTGGCCAAAAACAACATGTTTTTTCAAATAATGCACTTCATCTTATAAGCCGATTGATGTGCACCACAAACTCCCTCATGCACTTCATCCATCATGTCTTTGGATTCCGATTTACTCAAACATCGGAGCAACACACCATCAATCGTCTTATAATATAATTGATCATCAAGCAAAACATACTTAACAACCATAAATCTTAACTTCCTGGAAACTTTTTGTGACGGATCTTTAAGATAACTTACAATTTCATACCTCCAATCTCTGATTTCTGGCTCTATCGTCATAATATCATGAAAACATCGATAGCCAGAAGCAGCTTGCGTCAAATTATTAGCTTCCTGATTTTGAGCCTTGGGGATATGTTCGATATTAACCATCACAAATTTCTTTAGTAACAATCGGCATTCATCAAAATATTGAATCAGAACATCATCCTTACATTCATATTTACCGATTAACTGATAAATCACCAATTGGGAGTCTCCAAAAATCTCAACAGCTTCAGCTCCGATTTCCAAAAATAACTTTAATCCTTTAAGCAATGCTTCATACTCAACCTGATTGTTAGTAAAATTTGGATCCATCGGATAATTGAATTCAAAATTTGCCCCCCGAGGCAAAACAATAACGATTCCGATGCCACATCCTTGGCCACATGAAGATCCATCAAAGAATAATGTCCAAGGCATCGGCTCAACCATTTTAATTTCATCTCCGATGTGTTGTATTACGAAATCAGCCATTACTTGTCCTTTTACTGCTTTAGCCGATTCATACTTCAAGTCAAACTCCGATAATGCCAATATCCATTTCCCGCGCATCGGCATAGACAACATATATTTAACCACATCGGTTTTACAAACAATAGTGCACTCAGAAGATAATAAATAATGTCTCAACTTGGTACATGAAAAATATAGGCATAAGCACAATTTTTCAACCGGTAAATATCTTGTTTCCACATCAATCAACTTCTGACTCAAATAATAAACCACACTTTCCTTTCCTTCAAACTCTTGTATAAGAACAGATCCGATTGACAACTCATCGGTCGACAAATATAATCAGAATGGTTTATCTCTCTGAGGTGGAATCAAAACCGGCGGTGTCATCATATATTGTTTTATTTCATCAAACGCCTTTTGTTGATCTTCTCCCCAGATGAATTCCTCATCGGCTTTTAATTTTAGCAGCGGGGAAAAAGGATGAATTCTTCCAGATAAATTTGAAATAAATCTTCTAACGAAATTAGTCTTACCGATTAATGACTGTAGACTCGTCTTATCGGTAGGTGGTTTAGCATCTCTTATAGCTTTCATGCTTTTCTGTCCGACTTCAATCCCTTTTTCATGAACCATGGAACCCAAAAACTGTTCGGCCGATACTCCAAACGCACACTTGTTAGGATTCATCTTCAAGCCATGCTTCCTTGTGCATTCAAGAGTTTCTCGCAAATCAGCCAGATGCTGTTTGTATCCATTGGACTTCACTACTACATCATCAATATAAATTTCAATAATCCTGCCGATCAACTTGTGAAATATATAATTCATTGCCCTTTGATATGTGGCACCAGCATTTTTTAAACCAAAAGTCATTACGACCCACTCATATAATCCAAGCGCACCAGGACATCGGAATGCAGTCTTAGGAATATCTTCTTCGGCCATAAAAATTTGATTATATCCTGCATTACCATCCATAAAACTAATCACCTTATGTCCTGAAGCTGCATCAACCAACATATCGGCAATCGGCATCGGATATCCATCCATCGGAGTCGCCTTATTAAGATTCCTGAAATCGACACAAACTTGCAATTTCCCATTTTTCTTGAAAACAGGATCGATATTAGATATCCATTCAGCATATCAGCAAGGTTGAATAAACTTTGCTTCATATACCCGAGTTATTTCGGCTTTTATTTCTTTATCTAACTCAGGTTTAAATCGTCTCGGCGCTTGTTTAAAAGGCCGATACCCTGGTTTGATCGGGAGCCGATGTTCAATAATAGATCGGCTTAAACCTGGCATCTCATAATATTCCCAAGCAAAACAATCACGATACTCTTTTAATAACTTTATTAATTCTTGTTTAAACTCAGGATCTAACTTTGCACTTACATATGTCGGCCGAGGTCTATCTCCTAAACCTATATCTATTTCCTTAACTCATCAGCCGACATAAACCCTTGACCAAGTTTTCCTTCATCTTCAATGAAATCATCCATTATGTCGGGGTTCTTTACCGCCGGCAAATAATATCGGGGATTGTGGAGAGCGCGTCGGGCCTCGGGTGGTAGTGCAAAAGGACACGGGGGGTTATACTGGTTCGGGCCACCCAGGGGGTGTAAGTCCCTACGTCCAGTTCGTGCTGCTCGTGTTATTTGCACTGGTTTACAGTAGGGGGTACAAGCGGGCGAGAGAGGGAGAGTTCCCAAGTCTCTGGTGAGTGAATCGAGCTCAGTGCAGTGACCGGCTGGAGGAAGAAGAAAGTCGAGGGAGAGAACTCCTCGGGAGAGAAGAGAGGCTCCCTGCCTCCCGTAGGAGGCCCAGGAGAGAAGGGGAAAAGAGTCGATCTTCGTTGATCTGCCCCGCGCAGGAGGCCTGGCCTTCCCTTTTATAGCTCAAGGGAAGGCAGTAAAGAATAAGAGAGAGAGTACAGTCAAAGGGTAAGACGGGAAAAAAGGAGGCGTGTCTGCCCTTGCTGTGGGGCCCGTCGTCCTTCCGAGTATTGTAGCCATGCCCTGCTGATGTCAGTTGTGTCAGGGAGTGGTTGGCACAGTGTAGCAGCTTGACTCCGAGTGCTTCGGTCTTCCCGGTGGTTGCTTGGTTGCGAAGGAGCGAACCAGTCGGAGACGGAGATCTGGTCGGGCGAATCGGAGTCCTGTCGGGTGAAGCAAGAAAGTGGTCGGGCGATATCTGAGACTGGTCGGGCGAGGACGCAGCTTGTCGGGCGAGTCGGAGAGTAGTCGGGCGAGGGAGCAGCTCCTCGGGCGGGACGGAGCAGCTGGTGGAGCAACCTGTCGGGCGCTGTTACATGCACCCAAAGAAAGCTACCAGGAGGTTATTAGCTCTTTGGTAATCGCACATAGGAGGGGTACATCAAGCTGCAGGTTAGTTTTAATCGCTGCCATTGGATACCCCTAATATGGGTATTCGACAGTAGCCCCCGAGCCTGGGAGCGAGTCGCAGACTCGGTCGCGGGCTGAATTTATTGTGATGTCGAGAAAGCGGTGGAGTTTCGGGTGGGGGCGCGCGAGCGCACCCGCCGGGTGTAGCCCCCGAGCCTGTGGGCGAGTGGTACACTTGCTCGCAGGTTTAGGGCGTTCGGATAGTGATTCGTTGCGAATTATGCGACCGCGCTGCTGGTCTCTGTTAGCGATTTCGACCCCGTGTGTATCCCGAGACCGGGGTCCGGACGGGGATTCGTTTCGTCTTTTTGCGTTTTTCCTTACGTCGTAACCCCTCATGCATCTCTTTTTTTCGTAAGAGGTGGAGGGGCCGGACCGAGCCGTATTTTTGCCTCGTTGGCCGAAAATGCGGTGTCCGTGTGAGCTAATAACGGGCCAGTTCGAGTGAAGCCACGGCATCCCGGTCGAGGGGTTCCGATCGGACCAGCTGGTGGCCAGCTTCAGATTCTTGGTGGCGAGATCATCTAGTTACCGAGTCCGTTCGTTGGGACTTGGCGGCCCGTTGCCTTTCCGTTCGGGGGAAAAACCATGATCTTTCTAGCCATCAAGACTCGAACGCAGTTTGGGATGCCCATGACGCTCGTGCGCCCGGGTACTGGCCGCTGGTGGACCCATCCCTTGCTGCCCCTCGCTCGACAAGGTGACCGGGGGCGGCTGTAGAACCCTTCGACGGGCCAGCCTTCGAACCCCCGTCGGGATCACCTGTCAGGTCGACTGTCGGAGTCGTCCGTCCCGATGCCCAGCCCCCGAGCGCAGGGCTGCGAGGGGCCGTTAGGGCCGGCGGGAGCCGCTTAGTTTAGAGAGTTCGAAGAGCGCGTTTCGGAAATCGATCGTGTGCGTATGCTTGACCCCGTGCGCCGAGGTCGGGCGAGACAAAAGGTGTCGTTCCCTGTATGTAGGAGTTGCTGCAAGATTACCTGAACTTGCCATGCCGAGCTGCAAAAGACAGCGTAATGCAAAAACGTTGCGTAAAGCGGGGAGTCGGGATTTATTCGTTATTAACGAAAAGTCGCGTACGCCCTGCCTTTATTAGGCTACGTATTTCCTCGGGTAGTTGGCTTATCACGTTTAAGCTCCCAACCCCACTGACCTCTGCTCGCCGAGAGGGCGGCTTACCGCGGACTACACTGCTCAGCGGGGAGGCTTAGGTGTAGGCGGCGCGCATGACGAGGTTTCACGGATGAGGCCGTCGCTACCCGAGTACTTTAGCGGCACCCAAAATAGGCATGCGGGACTGTAAAAGGAAATGTGTGGAAATACGAAGGATCGTAGTAAAACTTAGCCGTTTTAGCTTCTCGTCGTTGAAGCTGAGTCGAGCGAGCCGTCCGAGTCGGGGCGGCACACTCCTTTGGAGTCGAGGTCGGGTCGGTCGGAGTCGAGGTCGGGGCGCGCACTCCTTTGGAGGCGCGGCCGAGTCGTTCGGAGTCGAGGTCGGGTCGGTCGGAGTCGAGGTCGGGTCGGTCGGAGTCGAGGTCGGGGCGCGCACTCCTTTGGAGGCGCGGCCGAGTCGGTCGGAGTCGAGGTCGGGGCGCGCACTCCTTTGGAGGCGCGGCCGAGTCGTTCGGAGTCGAGGTCGGGGCGCGCACTCCTTTGGAGGCGCGGCCGAGTCGTTCGGAGTCGAGGTCGGGTCGGTCGGAGTCGAGGTCGGGGCGCGCACTCCTTTGGAGGCGCGGCCGAGTCGGTCGGAGTCGAGGTCGGGGCGCGCACTCCTTTGGAGGCGCGGCCGAGTCGTTCGGAGTCGAGGTCGGGGCGCGCACTCCTTTGGAGGCGCGGCCGAGTCGGTCGGAGTCGAGGTCGGGGCGCGCACTCCTTTGGAGGCGCGGCCGAGTCGTTCGGAGTCGAGGTCGGGGCGCGTACTCCTTTGGAAGCGCGGCCGAGTCGGAGTCGAGGTCGGGCGGCGGTCGGTGGAGCGGGCGCTGGCCGGGGCGGAGCTGGTAGCCAACGCGATTACGTCGGTCGGCGCTGCAGCTCTCTCTGTTGTTGTGTCGTGCGCTCGTTCGGGGGCGTGCCTCGCCGTGGCAGCCCTGCGCGAGATCATGAAAACAAAAAGCTGTTACAGGTTAGTTGAGGTCATTTGCGGACTTTGGGCACGGTCGTTCTGCCGCGGTGTTCCTCGCGAGGGTTGCCCACTGCTGCTGCGCCGCGGGTGCGCGGCCGCGTGGTGTCGATGCTGCCGTTGTCGGGGTCGCGGTCGCTATTGGTGATGTCGGGGCCGTCGTTGGCGGAATCGGTCGGGGCTGCTGCGGCTCGGTTGATGCGTCTGCTCGGGACCGTCGTTGGCGGAGCTGCGGCCGCCGTTTGTGCTGCCGGAGACATCAGCCCGTCGGGCGGAGTCGCGGCCGCCGTCGAAGTTGTCGAGCGAAGACCTTGTTGGGCGAGTCGGAAAACTTCTCGGGGGTGACTGGGTTGCTGCTGCTGCTCGCTCCGCCCCACTCCGGTTGGTCGGACATACACGCAGGCCTTCGGGACAAATGCTACTGCCTGCTCCTCTGTTGTGCTGTGCGGATTCGAGAGAGAAAACAAAGAGACACGACATATTTGGAAAAGGCGTGCATGCATTGGTTAAAAAGGATATCCTTGCATGCACATGCATACGCATGCATGCATCTGCATACAGAGTAGTCTTGGGTGTGCCTGGTAGGCAGAGCCCCCGAGCCTTGTTCGGTTCATCCAGAAGGCCAGGAGCCTTGTGGTCGTCGTCGCGGCCGTCGGTGCCGCCGCCGTCGTCGTCGCCGCAGTTCACAGCGTTGTGGCCGTCGTCGCGGCCGTCGGTGCCGCCGCCGTCGTCGTCGCCGCGGTTGACAGCGTTGTGGTCGTCGTCGCGGCCGTCGGTGCCGCCGCCGTCGTCGTCGCCGCAGTTGACAGCGTTGTGGTCGTCGTCGCGGCCGTCGGTGCCGCCGCCGTCGTCGTCGCCGCAGTTCACAGCGTTGTGGCCGTCGTCGCGGCCGTCGGTGCCGCCGCCGTCGTCGTCGCCGCAGTTCACAGCGTTGTGGCCGTCGTCGCGGCCGTCGGTGCCGCCGCCGTCGTCGTCGCCGCGGTTGACAGCGTTGTGGTCGTCGTCGCGGCCGTCGGTGCCGCCGCCGTCGTCGTCGCCGCAGTTGACAGCGTTGTGGCCGTCGTCGCGGCCGTCGGTGCCGCCGTCGTCGTCGTCGCCGCAGTTCACAGCGTTGTGGCCGTCGTCGCGGCCGTCGGTGCCGCCGTCGTCGTCGTGGTTGGCCACCCAAGACCTGCAAGAAAAAAGACGTGACGCGCGAAAGGCCCCACGGTGGGCGCCAACTGTCGGGGTTCTTTACCGCCGGCAAATAATATCGGGGATTGTGGAGAGCGCGTCGGGCCTCGGGTGGTAGTGCAAAAGGACACGGGGGGTTATACTGGTTCGGGCCACCCAGGGGGTGTAAGTCCCTACGTCCAGTTCGTGCTGCTCGTGTTATTTGCACTGGTTTACAGTAGGGGGTACAAGCGGGCGAGAGAGGGAGAGTTCCCAAGTCTCTGGTGAGTGAATCGAGCTCAGTGCAGTGACCGGCTGGAGGAAGAAGAAAGTCGAGGGAGAGAACTCCTCGGGAGAGAAGAGAGGCTCCCTGCCTCCCGTAGGAGGCCCAGGAGAGAAGGGGAAAAGAGTCGATCTTCGTTGATCTGCCCCGCGCAGGAGGCCTGGCCTTCCCTTTTATAGCTCAAGGGAAGGCAGTAAAGAATAAGAGAGAGAGTACAGTCAAAGGGTAAGACGGGAAAAAAGGAGGCGTGTCTGCCCTTGCTGTGGGGCCCGTCGTCCTTCCGAGTATTGTAGCCATGCCCTGCTGATGTCAGTTGTGTCAGGGAGTGGTTGGCACAGTGTAGCAGCTTGACTCCGAGTGCTTCGGTCTTCCCGGTGGTTGCTTGGTTGCGAAGGAGCAAACCAGTCGGAGACGGAGATCTGGTCGGGCGAATCGGAGTCCTGTCGGGTGAAGCAAGAAAGTGGTCGGGCGATATCTGAGACTGGTCGGGCGAGGACGCAGCTTGTCGGGCGAGTCGGAGAGTAGTCGGGCGAGGGAGCAGCTCCTCGGGCGGGACGGAGCAGCTGGTGGAGCAACCTGTCGGGCGCTGTTACATGCACCCAAAGAAAGCTACCAGGAGGTTATTAGCTCTTTGGTAATCGCACATAGGAGGGGTACATCAAGCTGCAGGTTAGTTTTAATCGCTGCCATTGGATACCCCTAATATGGGTATTCGACACATTAGTACAAACTCTCGGAGCCGACTGCTTGGATCGGCTTTAACCCGTCATCGGACACTTGGATAAAATCGCCTTCCCAAACCTTGCCCGATAAGCACTCAATTCCTTCAAACTCCCAAACTGTCAAATCGGCAGTAGCGACGTTGACCGATTCATCGGCTTGGACACTCTCAATGTGATCTCCATGCCATTGGATGAGACATTGATGCATGGTAGACGGCACACAACAGTTAGCATGAATCCAATCTCGTCCCAGGAGCAAACTATAAGGCCCTTTACTGTCAATGACGAAAAACGTAGTAAGCAAAGTCTTGTTCCCGATCGTCAGTTCAACATTTAATGCCCCTCCCCCCCGAGCCGGCGACGGATTTCTGCCAAAGTCCTTGAGCATCATATCGGTCTTGATCAAATCATCAGGCCCTTTGCCAAGCTTCCGATATGTAGTATAAGGCATTAAATTCACAGCAGCTCCCCCATCAACAAGCATCTTGGTCATCGGCTTGCCATCAACGTACCCTTTAACATATAAAGGCCTAAAATGCCGATACTTTTCATCAACTGGTTTTTCAAACACAGCTTGTTGAGGTTGCAGAATTAACTATGCCATGGCTTCTTCAGCTTCATTGGCCTCATCATTGGTCGAACTTACATTGTACTCAGCAGGCAGCACAAAAACGATGTTCACCGATGCCGATGGCCCATCATCATCACGCTTGGGCTTAGTTCTCCAAACCTTGGAATTATCATCTCCTTGGCGCTTCTCCTTGAGCAGTTCCTTGAATCGGAGACACTGAACCCTCCTTTTCTGTGTCTTGGTCAAACCTTCAGGACACCATTGCGGATTGACTCCTGGACGCAGCTCCGATTTGACCTCTTCCTCCGATTCCTGCGCATATTCTGGCTCTTGAACAATTTCCTTTTTCTTGTAAACCAGACAATCATACAGAGAAAGACTGTCCCCTTTATATTTTTGGCGATCATTATACCTTCAGCGATCATCATCCAATCGGTCAAAGCACCGATTTTCATACTCACGCCGATTATGGTATTCATGCCAATCTTCACGCTCTTGTTGATAAGCTACTTCATTATGCCAACTGCATCGGCGTCCAAAATCCAATCGGTCATGTACAGATTTCCGTTGCCTCTTTGAATCTCTATAACTTTCATACTAATCGCTGCACTCTGGACAATCGTAGATTGATGGAAGCCTTAACTTTTCATTCCAGCAGAACCTAAAGAACAGACATCCCCAATGGTCTTTATTATCAAATCTTCTCATCGGAGGACTCCGATCCCTTTCCTGCTGGCGCATATACTTGTCAATGAGCTGTCCCGATGTAACTCTAGGCTTCTCCCAGCGTCGGTGATCTTCCCGATATTGCTGATGAATCCGATTTTGTACATCATTGGCCGTTACTTGGCAATCTGGATCAACAGCTTCGGATTTCTTTGCATTTTTCGACGTGAGGACCTTAGCTTTCAACTTTCTGTCGGGCGCTCCGATTTCCACCATATTTTGAGGGAATGGGTGTCCATCGAGCTTCATTGACTTCTTACCAGTTTCAACTTTGATAATCCCTCTTTCAATTGTCGATTGAATCTCATTATGAAACACTTTGCAATCATTGGTATGACGAGAAACTGAATTATGCCACTTGCAATATTTCTTTTTCTTTAATTCTTTGGCAGAAGGAATTGTATGATTTGGGGAAAGCCTGATTTGTTTTTCTGCTAACAATAAATCAAATATTTTATCGGCTATAGTAATGTCGAAATTGTACCTTTTTGGCTCGACCTTCACCCACAGACATGCGACAGAATTTTTGATCTTGGTCCATTCAGCCAAATCGATCTCAGCTTCATCCCCATTGGAGTCGTACTCAATATTAGCAATCTTCCTCTGAAACTTCTCTCTCGGATAATCATTACCGCGTCCCTCATGTTGAGAGAGCTTTTGAATCATGTGCCCCAAGCCTTCAAAATCTTGACTTGTATATCGGTCCTGAACCTGAGGCAATAACCCTTAAAAGCCCAAATCAACTAGTTGCCCCTCTGATAAATTTAATGAGTAGCATCAGCTGCGAACATCACTGAATCTTTGGACAAACTCGCTAACCGATTCCCCGTTTCTCTGTCGGAGTGCAGTCAAATCGGATAGTCTGGTTTCTTGTACTCTCATGAAGAAATAAGCATGAAATTGCTTTTCTAAATCGGCCCAATTACTGATGGAATTTGGTGGCAATGAAGAAAACCACGAAAAGGCCGATCCAGAAAGTGACATGGGAAACAGCTTAACTTTCAACGGATCAATCGATGCTACTTCACCACATTGAATCGTGTAGCGACTAATATGCTCAATAGTGGTAACATCTCCTTGTCCAGAAAACTTGTAAAAATCTGGAATCTTGAATCGGGCTGGCATAGGCAGTGTATCAAACCAGTCCGGATACGGCTTCCGATACAGATAAGATTGTCCCTTGGGTTTCAAACCAAACTGATTTTTCATGACATCAGCAATCTTATGTGTCCAATCCTCCTGAGTGTAATTTCTCTGACTAATCGGAGCATGAGTCATTATAACTGGTGTCTCAGTAGGTCCGATTGATGGCTCCTGATTGTCAGCTCCCTTGTTTTTTGGTGGATCTTCGGTGTTGAAGTAAGCAGGGTAAACCATCTTGCCCTCAATTATAGGAATTCGGCTGCCAAACTGATCAATATGTTGAGTCCCGCCATAACTTTTATCCTCCAACTCCTCTTCCTGCTCCTTTTCTTCACTTCCCTCCACCGCCTTGGCTTTTGCCTTCTTTGCCTTGGGAGTTTCATAGCACTCAGGATGTGTCTCTGGTGATGTTGATAAATTGATCTGCACCATCTTCTTTTTGAGGTCTTTAATTGCTGAGGAAGCACCAGTATCAAAATAAGCAGGCCCCTTCTGGACATCCTTGTTGACGATCCTTAAGTACCACTTTTAGTCATCAACTCCTGCAGAGAATATGTCAAATATAATCACCAAACATAATGATAGGGTTTATATCTAATCAATTCCACAAGTTTTGGTGAATATGTGAATGCAGGGACTAATTGGCAAAAGAGGAGGAGATTTGGGCTCAGGGCCAGGTCGCCCGAACCCCTAGGTCGGCCGACCTGGGCCCAAGCCCAATGGAGCCTATATTTGGCCACAGGAAAGAAGCACACTTCGGGACCATCATAGCCGTTGAATCCATGACGGTTGAATCGAAGAGAGGGGAATGGTCCAAGAGGAGTTCACATGGATTGAGGGTCCCACCAACATATCTAAACGTACTCAAAGTGAGCAAACCCACCTGGAACCGTCATTAGGACCCACTCTCAGTCACTCAGCCGAAGATGGGCCCGATCGGTGTCGGTGGACGGTTGGCCGACCAAGCCGGTCGCCCGACCTGGTCCGGAGGCCAAACCACCTCATCCTTCTGGTGCATGTTCCCACCACCTCCAGGACTCCATCTACGCCGTGCATCACTCAAGGCGGTGGATCCTACGTTGGCCGATCTCCCCGAATCGCCCGATCTGTGACTGAGTCCGTTCGTCCTCATCTTCCACGTGTCCACTCCTAACCGCCTCTACAAGCTATAAATAGCTGCATACCGGGCATTGAACATCACACACCAAGAAGGAAGAGCTCTCTTTGCCACACATTCTAGTCTTAGTTAGTAGTGAAGTAGTTCTAGGAGTTGAGCTTCTACGGGTTTTCGACAGAGTCTTGGTAAGCCTAGAGCTTAGTTATCTTGTATCTTTTGTTTACTTATAAGACTTAGAGCTATTAATGGAATTACTCTCTTGCTTATGTTATTTGACTTATAGTCTTGTGTGTTCATCATATAAGATGTATGTCTTACACCTTAGTATAGTGGATGCATGTTATGGCAATGGCCCAATGCACCACAAGGTTGCCCTGTTTATCTGGACAATAAATAGAGTAGTTATTTCATATTACAAACATGGTGTTTGGGGTATGAAATACCATTAGGGATACCCTTCCCTACGTAGTAAGAGGTAGGCGGCAGGTGGTGACAGCCCTGTCCGTCCCTTGTAATCCTCGGCGTTCGGGTCTGGGCGTTTGCAGGCCTTAGTGATAAACATCGTGACAGTACCCTTGGATGAGGGGATCCCACGACTCCTCGATTTGTCCTCTAACATGTGTCCCTTGCTAAGCTTGTATAGGATACGCTTGTAGGAATGTAACCCATATGCAAGAAGTACATAGAACCCCTGGTTCTCTTTTAGGACCTTCATATTAACTAGACTTATATAATGAGCAATGAAACCTTCTGTGTCACACTACCCATCTATCAATGTTTACCCCTTGCTAGAGTTTGGTATATTAATAATGTTATGATTGAATACAATGGATAACTACTCTAGTCAACTACTGCCTTCCCTGTGGATTCGATACCCTGAATACTTCCGGGTGAAAGCTACAACGGTATCCATTGTTGGTATTTCTTAGCATCACCACTTAGAGTAGTGATGGTACTAGAGATACTTCATCGTAAATCTAGACGTTACAGATATTCTGCAAGTGCACAGAAGTACGTTGTAGCATTTCACCCGTGAGTATTCAGAGTATCGTTATTTGTTTATCCGCAGGGAAAGCGTTTAGTTAAGAGAGAGATGTCATCCCATGTAATTACTTACAGCAGCATTAATATACCATAATCTGAACAGGGGTAAAGAATATAGAAATGAATGGGTAGAGTGACACACAGAAGTTCATTGCTCATCATTATGGTAGTCTTAGTTAGTAATAATACATTAGTGAAGATCACCAAGGTTTCATTAGCATCATACAAATGTGACCTAGTTATACCACAATACCCTATACAAGCTCATTCAATGATCACATGCAAGAGGACATATCGAGGTATCCAGTGGTTCCCTCATCAAGGGACGACAGTAGGACGTCTTATCATAAAGGCCTAATACCCACTCCCGTACGTGGAGGATTACAATGGACGGACAGGGCTGTCACCACCTGCCGCCTACCTCTACTAATTCGTGGGGCAGCGGTACCCTCAACAGTATACCGTATCCCAAACACCATGTTTGCAATACAACATACAACTCTATCTATCACGTTAATAAATAGAGCAACCAAGAGACACATTGAGCCAATGACATTGCATACATTCACTTGATCAAGGTGTAAGACATAAGTAGTATATACTAAACAAGTATAGCATAGCTGAGGCACATGACATAAGTATGAAGGTATTTCCATTAAGATCAGAGTACAAGAAGTAAGTAAAAGAATACAAGAGATGAACTCTAGAACTTACCAGGACTCCTTCAGAATCCCTTCAGCGGATCTAACACTATGACTATCACTACTAAGACTAAGACTAAGCTTGTTGCAAAGAGAGCTCTTCTTCTGGTGTGTGTTGAGTACGGTGCCCCCTTGCAGGTATTTATAGCATCACAAGGACGGTTGGAGACGGCCAGAGGCGGTTGAGGCCGGTTGGAGGTGGGCCTAGGTCGGCCGACGTCCAAGGATCGGCCGACCCTTGGATCCACCGTCTTCAACTCTCCACGGCGCAGATGTCTTCTCCATGGCGGTTTACAGCTTCAGGTCAAAGGAGGGCCGAGTCGGGCACACGGGAGGATCGGCCGACCTGGCCAGGTCGGCCGACTTCCCATAACTGCCATTAGGGCCCACCTTCCTCTGGGAGGCTTACATGTGGGTCCTAAGGTCGGTTCCAGCTGGGTATCGTCGGTTTGGGTACATTTGTCTCTGGTTGTGGGCCCTTCAATCCATGTGATGGACATGTGGCTCATCCTCCACTGTAACACCCCGCCCTCCAATACCGCACAGCGCCGCCCTTCCGTAGGGGCGCGCCCGCTTACACATAGCACCTTGCTTACACTTTCGTCCTCGCTTCGTGTAAAAGGGTTAACCCGAAGGTGCTATGGCTGGAGGACAAAGGCTTATAAGCTGGTTCCACCCTTGCTCAACTAGCAATGTGGTACTAAACATGTGCACCTGCACTCATGGGCCACAATTGGGCCATATCCAAATTGGGCCGGGTGTCACATACACCCCCCTCAAAGAACCCGACGTCCTCGTCGGTCCAGCTCACCCACACTTGGGCAAATGTCCCAATAGACCGCCCCCTCTTAGCGCACGACCGTACGTCCAGGGCCCGACATATGCCATGCCGTGTGTCCCATCCCGGGCCCACACGTGCCATGCGCCATATGCCTGCACACTGCGCCCGTACGCGCAACCGCGAGGGTCGGCTCTGATACCACTTGTAACACCCCGCCCTCCAGTACCGCACAGCGCCGCCCTTCCGTAGGGGCACGCCCGCTTACACATAGCACCCTGCTTACACTTTCGTCCTCGCTTCGTGTAAAAGGGTTAACCCGAAGGTGCTATGGCTGGAGGACAAAGGCTTATAAGCTGGTTCCACCCTTGCTCAACTAGCAATGTGGTACTAAACATGTGCACCTACACTCATGGGCCACAATTGGGCCATATCCAAATTGGGCCGGGTGTCACATCCACCCTTGGCTTCCACCGACCATGAATCAACGTTCAAGATCCATACATTGTGTGCTTCTTGACCTGTGTTGAGTTTGGGCTCGATTGGGATCCAGACCAGGTCGCCCGACCTAGCCAGGTCGGCCGACCTAGGCCTGTGCCCAATTTCGTCCATCTTTTGCACTGTAGTCCCTGTACTCAAATATATTCCAGATATGCATGGTATACTATTATTTGAATACTAATGCCTAAGTTATGCCTTGATCTTTATTGGTTTCTGAGCCTATTGACGGTCGGATTTTCTGTTATAAGGACCGTCAACAACTCCCCCAAGCTTAACCCTTGCTCGTCCCGAGCAAAGATTTGAACTTTTAGGCTCAGTGGATCAGGAGTTGCTTCCTCATTACTCCTCAAAAGTACCAGTGGTTCAACAAGATATTCTACCAAAAATTGAATAAGCTGGTAAAATAAACTTCCCTCATTACCTTGGCCTTTTATGGGGCTTGTAGCTTCTCCTGGTCTTGGGCGGTTGATGGCTAGAATGACTTAGACTAAGCACCTTGCCTTCTACCTAGCTAGACAATCAAACCGGAGGTTTTGGAAGTTTTTCAAGAGAAAGCAGAGTTCCTTAGGTGGTACTCTCAAGTCACTCATGGTGTATTTCCTTGCCAAAATCCTCTCTCAACTCTCATGTCACTCTTTGAAGTGGAGCTTATGCTAGGAGAGCTTTAGAGCGCACTTGTAATGCACATATTGTAAAGTCAAAATCAGGATTCGAAGAGAAATAAGTCATACTCTTAAACCAAGATGTGCATGTGTGTGAATAGCATGGTAACTGACAGCTCTTTTTCGCAGGTACCTCTTCCCCTTAAAGAGTTGCTTTTAGAGACATGGCTTTATTTTTGAATCAAGAGCTTCATTTGCTCTTTTTTTTATATACTTGGACCTTCATGTGTCCAAATTTTTTTTTCATCAGCCNCCGACCTAGCCAGGTCGGCCGACCTGGGCCTGTGCCCAGTTTTGTCCATCTTCTGCACCGTAGTCCCTGTACTTAAATATATTTCAGATATGCATGGTATACTATTATTTGAATACTAATGTCTAAGTTATGCCTTGATCTTTATTGGTTTCTGAGCCTAGTGACG
Source organism: Alloteropsis semialata (assembly GCA_004135705.1). Lineage (NCBI taxonomy): Eukaryota > Viridiplantae > Streptophyta > Magnoliopsida > Poales > Poaceae > Alloteropsis > Alloteropsis semialata. The sequence continues at coordinate 204,411 of CM014276.1, read as the reverse complement.
GTCGGATTTTATGTTATAAGGACCGTCAACAACTCCCCCAAGCTTAACCTTTAGGACCGTCAACAACTCCCCCAAGCTTAACCCTTGCTCGTCCCGAGCAAAGATTAGAACTTTTAGGCTCAGTGGATCAGGAGTTGCTTCCTCATTACTCCTCAAAAGTACCAGTGGTTCAACAAGATATTCTACCAAAAATTGAATAAGCTGGTAAAATAAACTTCCCTCATTACCTTGGCCTTTTATGGGGCTTGTAGCTTCTCCTGGTCTTGGGCGGTTGATGGCTAGAATGACTTAGACTAAGCACCTTGCCTTCTACCTAGCTAGACAATCAAACCGGAGGTTTTGGAAGTTTTTCAAGAGAAAGCAGAGTTCCTTAGGTGGTACTCTCAAGTCACTCATGGTGTATTTCCTTGCCAAAATCCTCTCTCAACTCTCATGTCACTCTTTGAAGTGGAGCTTATGCTAGGAGAGCTTTATAGCGCACTTGTAATGCACATATTGTAAAGTCAAAATCAGGATTCGAAGAGAAATAAGTCATACTCTTAAACCAAGATGTGCATGTGTGTGAATAGCATGGTAACTGACAGCTCTTTTTCGCAGGTACCTCTTCCCCTTAAAGAGCTTGCTTTTAGAGACATGGCTTTATTTTTGAATCAAGAGCTTCATTTGCTCTTTTTTTTATATACTTGGACCTTCATGTGTCCAAATTTTTTTTCCATCAGCCCATGTCTCTTTTTGCAATAAGATGGGGGAAACAGCACCTTACATTATGTAGAGCTTTTATTTGGTGGAATGATATGTATCATGTGTACTTCCAGTGTAGAAGTATATCATGTATATGGTGGCGTGTACGTGATCTTGGCTTTAAAAGCATGAAGTAAATCTCTAAAAATCACAAAAACCTTGACAAAACTCAATGCAAAAACAAGCAGCTTATGTAGGGGTTAAAACAGTATAAGCCTTGGTAAGGAATTTAATCACCACAAGGAACTCTCTTCATTTTATTTTCAAAAGAGAAAACTCCGGTTATCAAGTCTAACTTAGTAAGACCTTAAGGAAACTCGAGCCTTATCATATCTTAGCTAACAACAACCTAGACTAGAGCTTGCATATGCTACCCACAGATAGACAAGATAACAGAAAAGATCATCTTCAACCAAAAACTCAAAACTTAGGAAAATAACAGGTGGAAACATAGGGACAAGAGAGAAATAAGAGCAACCATTCATCATATCCGAAATAAAGATTTAAGCATGGACTTTAAACATTAAGGGATTATTATAGATGGCTCTCATTTACTAATTTTATTTGAAAAGAAAAACTTTATTTGATAGTTCTTACCTGAACTTACCTGAGCTGAGGGTCCTCCCCCAAGCTAGTTTGTTGACACCGATGAACCTGTCGGCGCAGGACTCGTATTTTACGTCGTCGAGCGAAGACGTCTCCGATATGTGATTTAACTTGATGAAGCAGCATCTGACCCTGGAGATGAGGATACAGATGATTTAACTCGCCATACCTGTTTTACCTTCTTATGGCGGTCGACAGCTTGCTCCGGTGTTTTCTTCGTCTGTGCTTTTGCACCTCGTGTAGACTTCTTGTTGTGCTTTGCGTAATACCGGATGGGGAAATCCTTTTCCCAGAACTTCTCCATAAACTTAATCAGGCTGTCTTTTTCTGGAGGTGTTACCTCCACTTCCTTGACGTTCTGACTGTTTCTCCCATACTTGATCTTGATCATGGAGCATTGCTCCACTTTTGGCCTGAACTCAAACCACTCCTTCCTTCCATTAATGTTGAGCTGGATTTCTCCAGCACCCACATTAATGTGAGCATCTGCTGTGCTCAGGAAAGGTCGCCCAAGGATGAGCGATGAATCGTTGCTCACGTCCATGTCCAGAACCACGAAGTCGACAGGAACGAAGCAATCCCGGATGCGCACCGGAATGTCTTCGGCTATCCCCTCCGGGTAGCGAACCATGGAATCGGCCAACTGCAGTCTCATGGGATTAGGGCACAAGGTAGTATAATTAAGGCGGTCAAATACTACCTTTGGCATGACACTAACACTTGCCCCCAGATCACAGAGTGCATGCTCAAAATGCTATGTCCCAATTGTACACGTGATGGTGGGACATCCTGGGTCCTTCTTCTTCTCCGGAACCTTGTTTAGGATGGCCGCACTGCACTCCTCAGTCAGCTTCACGACCTCGGTACTTGGGAGTGGACGTTTGTTGTTGAGAATGTCCCTCAAGTACTTAGCATAGGTCGGTACCTGCATAGCATCCAGCAATGGTACGTGTATATTTAACTTTTGAATGACTTCTACGAACCTGGCGAACTGCTCATCCGCGGATGGTTTCTTCTGACGTTGCGGGAATGGCAGCACGTTGCTGTCGTAGAACTCATGTGGTGCACTTTGTCCAGCTGGTGCTAGCTCGGCTTCAGGCTCTTTCTCCACTTCTGGGGTTTCCTTCCTTGGTGTTGCTGCCTTCCCTGCATGGTTAAGTGGGACTGGATCCCGAGTAGCCTTACTGCTTCTCGTAGAAACAGCTTTCACATTTTCAAAAGACGATTCCGGTTGCCCAAGAATTCGTCCCTTGTCACCAGAAGGGACAGCAGCAGCTAGCTGAGCTAATTGAGTTTCTAACATTTTGTTAAAGCTTAGCTGGCTCTGGAAGGTCGAGGACAAACTTTCTATCTTAGAATTTATGCCCTCTAGAGCCTTATCATTAGCAGCAAGCCTCTTAGAGATAGATTCATTAATCCTGGATTGACCAAGGACAAGATCTTTGAGGGAAGGTTGGTTAGAGAAAGAATTATTATTGTTACCTCCCTGGTAGAATGGGCGTTGCTGATTCTAGTTCCCTTGAGGCCGGTACCCGTTGTTGCCATTTACGAACTGTACCTTCTCTTGTGTCTCGAGGCAGTTGTTCCCCGAGTGGCCAGTTTCTCCACAGACTTCACACGTCATGTGTGAGTCCAGTGGCCCTTCATTGTCGGCGCCTCCATCCTTGGTGCGGTCCTCGAGGCGCTTCATGATGAGATCCATCTTGGCAGCCAGCATGTCCACCTCCTTTACGGTGTGCATACCGCGTTTACGTCCCTGAAGACGGTCGTCATTCCAAGATTGGTTTGACACCATCTTCTCAATGAGAAGCTTGGCGGCGGCCACGGTCAAGGAAAGGAATGCCCCTCCAGCAGCAGCATCCATGTGTTCACGGGCTGTCTGGGACAACCCATGATAGAAGTTCTGAAGCAGGAGCCATTCTTGCATGCCATGGTGGGGGCATGCCAGAATGTAATCCTGGAAGCGATCCCACGCTTCCGGAACCATCTCCCCAGACTCTTGCTGGAAGCTGGAAATTCTTCCCCGAAGGGCATTGGTTTTCCCAATGGGGAAGAATTTTGCCAAGAAGGCGTTGGAGCACTTGGTCCATGTATTCACCGCCTCACGGTTGGAATAGAACCATTGTTTGGCTCTACCCAGTAGTGAGAACGGGAATAGACGGAGCCTGATGGCCTCTTGATCCACCCCTCAGATGGTGATGGTACTGCACACCTCCAGGAAGTGCTGCAGGTGAGCACTGGCGTCTTCATTGGCTTTCCCACAGAAGGGGCTAGCCTGCACCATGTTGATCAGCAGGGCCTTCAGCTCAAAAGCATGATCCCCCACCTCCACTGCTGGTCCCGTAGGGATCTGAGCAGCGGACGGGACGGAGTACTCACGGATGGTTCTGTCGGCCATGGCTACTTCTGGTTGGGGTGCTATGGGAACGGGTTGTTCTCCTTGGTTGGAGGATTCTCCAATGACTGGGTCAGTTTCTGACAAGAACACCTGAGGGATCACGACATGAGTGCGTACCCTCCTTCCTATGGTATTTGGGTTCTTGACGTAGTTGGATGGTAGTTGGAAACCAGTCATGCACTACCCTGTTCACATCACAGAGAAACAGAGCAAAGGGGTAAACCTGCTAGATTACTGGCAATTAATCTTGTTGTATTAAATACATGGATGATCAAATCTCTTTAACCAATGCTTTCCCCGGCAACGGCGCCAGAAATGCTTGTTGGTATTTCTTAGCATCACCACTTAGAGTAGTGATGGTACTAGAGATACTTCATCGTAAATCTAGACGTTACAGATATTCTGCAAGCGCACAGAAGTACGTTGTAGCATTTCACCCGGGAGTATTCTAGAGTTTCGTTATTTGTTTATCCGCAGGGAAAGCGTTTAGTTAAGAGAGAGATGTCATCCCATGTAATTACTTACAACAGCATTAATATACCATAATCTGAACAGGGGTAAAGAATATAGAAATGAATGGGTAGAGTGACACACAGAAGTTCATTGCTCATCATTATGGTAGTCTTAGTTAGTAATAATACATTAGTGAAGATCACCAAGGTTTCATTAGCATCATACAAATGTGACCTAGTTATACCACAATACCCTATACAAGCTCATTCAATGATCACATGCAAGAGGACATATCGAGGTATCCAGTGGTTCCCTCATCAAGGGACGACAGTAGGACGTCTTATCATAAAGGCCTAATACCCACTCCCGTACGTGGAGGATTACAAAGGACGGACAGGGCTGTCACCACCTGCCACCTACCTCTACTAATCCGTGGGGCAGCGGTACCCTCAACAGTATACTGTATCCCAAACACCATGTTTGCAATACAACATACAACTCTATCTATCACGTTAATAAATAGAGCAACCAAGAGGCACATTGAGCCAATGACATTGCATACATTCACTTGATCAAGGTGTAAGACATAAGTAGTATATACTAAACAAGTATAGCATAGCTGAGGCACATGACATAAGTATGAAGGTATTTCCATTAAGATCAGAGTACAAGAAGTAAGTAAAAGAATACAAGAGATGAACTCTAGAACTTACCAGGACTCCTTCAGAATCCCTTCAGCAGATCTAACACTATGACTATCACTACTAAGACTAAGACTAAGCTTGTAGCAAAGAGAGCTCTTCTTCTGGTGTGTGTTGAGTACGGTGCCCCCTTGCAGGTATTTATAGCATCACAAGGACGGTTGGAGACGGCCAGAGGCGGTTGAGGCCGGTTGGAGGTGGGCCTAGGTCGGCCGACGTCCAAGGATCGGCCGACCCTTGGATCCACCGTCTTCAACTCTCCACAGCGCAGATGTCTTCTCCATGGCGGTTTACAGCTTTAGGTCAAAGGAGGGCCGAGTCGGGCGCACGGGAGGATCGGCCGACCTGGCCAGGTCGGCCGACTTCCCATAACCGCCATTAGGGCCCACCTTCCTCTGGGAGGCTTACATGTGGGTCCTAAGTTCGCTTCCAGCTGGGTATCGTCGGTTTGGGTACATTTGTCTCTGGTTGTGGGCCCTTCAATCCATGTGATGGACATGTGGCTCATCCTCCACCCTTGGCTTCCACGGACCATGAATCAACGTTCAAGATCCTTACATTGTGTGCTTCTTGACCTGTGTTGAGTTTGGGCTCGATTGGGATCCAGACCAGGTCGCCCGACCTAGCCAGGTCGGCTGACCTGGGCCTGTGCCCAATTTTGTCCATCTTTCTGCACCGTAGTCCCTGTACTCAAATATATTCCAGATATGCATGGTATACTATTATTTGAATACTAATGCCTAAGTTATGCCTTGATCTTTATTGGTTTCTGAGCCTATTGACGGTCGGATTTTCTGTTATAAGGACCGTCAACATCCGTGCGCTTGCGGATTTATCTGCGACGTAAGAAATACCAACAAGCTTTCTGGCACCGTTGCCGGGGAACGGCAATGGTTGAAGAGTGTGGTTAACCCATGTATTCAATTAATAGCATGATTAATTACCACTGCTCCGGCAGGGTTATCTTTGCTCTGTTTCTCTTTGATGTGGAACAGGGTAGTTTATGACTGGTCTTGAACTGCCAATGGACTTCATCGACAACCCAAGATTATTGGGAAATACGATCTTGCATCGTATCTTCCTAGGTAGTCTGATTGGCGGCAACTCTAGTCAATCCTACATCACCAATATCGACGAGTGCTACTGCCGAAAGAACGATTCATGAGTTCTCGATTCACTCTGGTTCGCAAACCGGCCCAGAGCTGGACATGAGAGACACCGCGTTCGTTCTTAGGCTAGCATCTGTCAAATTGGTACACGCCAGCCTATTACATGGGAAGACCAACGCGAACGGACACAAGGCCAAGGCTCAACACCAAGGCCTACATGATCCCGTCCGAAGAAGACAAACAGGTATGGCGATACAAACCATCTCCAAATGCTGCATAAAGTTAAAACTTATGATGGAGACGTCCTCACTCGATGGACGTAAACTGACGAGTCCTCACCGATAGGTAAATCGGTATGTATCTCATATTTATTTCACATTGCGTTTTTGAATTTCAATCTCTGCATGTTTAAATTCCGAATCTCTGCATGTTTACATTCCAAATCAATTTGTGCATTGAAATTTAAACTTGGAGTCTTTTATCTTGAAATCCCTTTGGATCCCTCGCTCCTGAATACACATACATAATCTTAATGAGCCGGGACCACATAGGATAGCCGAGCCAGCTGGGCTTAAGAGGTGCCAACAGGCCGTTGGCGGACCACAATGGTCGCCCGACATGTGGCTGCCTTTCGTGCACCATATTCATTCAGATTTACAACAGCCCTTGCATCTGGTATATCGCTGCGAAGGTTCAGCAGAATGCGCCCTGAGCCAGGATCGCCCGACTCCATCGATCGGCCGACCTAGCCCTCGCCCTTCTGCAGTGAACTCAACTGCCATTAGTTCACGACCAGCGGATCTAGTGCAACCCTTGAAAGCTTTGCTGGAACGGAGCCGTGCTAGGGTCGGCCGACCCTGGCAGTCGGCCGACCCCAGGCCTCCTCTGTTCAAAGAAAGTCGGTGCCCTCCACCGTCAATTCTTGCCCCCAGCTAAGCTGCCAAGAGACCTCGATTTTGTCCTATCCCTCCTTAGGATTTTCAAGTGATGGGCTCCCAAGTTAAAAAAAAAGCAAGAACATGTTTTTAGGATAAGTTCCCTTCGGGTATTTTTGGTCACTAACCATTACAGGTTGCAACTGAGAAGAACGAAGGGTGCAATGCTTAAGAACATGAGAGCTGCAACAGCTGCAACACCTTGGTGATGCTAGTTCTTGCATTTCTTGCCAAACAAATTAAAAAAAGAGAGAGAGAGATATAGCCGGTGAGTCTTAGCGGGATTAAGACAACCGGGTGTACATGCCATTGTGGCGTTTCACCTCGGTAGTCCCCATATGGCTCCTAGCTCCACCTTGCCTTGCATCCTTGGTTCTTGTGCTTGCTTTCATGAGAAAAGACGTCTGCTCGTGTTCTGCCGCTTTGCCAACTACTTGTTGGGGAAATCCCAACATTTAGTGTGCACTTGCAATCCACGTGCAACAGCGTCACCGTCAATGACATCACCAAGAGCCAAGGAACTACTATGATGGAAATTCTAAACTAATCATCCATAGCCAATGGTAAGTATGCTAAGGTAAGTATCTTGTCTTGCTTTTGACTTTAAACAAAGCCCTGTCGGGAGGTAACCCGAAGTTCACCACTCATGATATCTCCATTTGAAAAAAAATGCTTGGTAAGGTTATCATGCTTCCTTTATCTATTCTCATATGCTCTGGTTTGAATGTATTCTCGAGGTACATTCATAGACTTTTTTTTAAAATTAAGCATGGTGCTTAGGTTAAAATGGTCTTCTTTAATCAAATTAAACAAGGTGTCAAGTTTGATTAATGAATCTTTGAGTAAATTCATATATAGATATCGGTTGTATGCATGGACTAACCCCTGCAGGAAAGATTTCAAATTTGAGCGGGTAAGTCCTCGAGCTTGATTCGATTTGGAGACAGACCAAGGCATTGGATGCGCTGCAACACATGGTGCACAACATACGACGAGGTACATAACCTTTTGATGGTTCACTGTGAGTATATTGCAAAAAACCCTTGTGATCATGTTGATGTGATTTAAATCCAGCCTTGTTTGAGTTATGCTTAAAAGGAAAGTGGTGAAAATAAAATTTGAAAAGAAAAGGAGAACATTTGAAAAATAAATATAAAAAAAATTGGCAAACTGGATCTACGCTTGACATGTGAAGGACCAATCTTGTTTTTGAGCGTGGATGTGAACAACTAACCCGATGGCAACATTGATTTATTCTTTATAGTCCTTTGGGTATTCGTTGTCTACTAACTTCTTGCAGGGATGAAGTAATGACTAAAAGATGGTGAGCATAACTTCAACATTTAACATCTTTAGTCACATGGAAGAAATTTGCACAATGAAGCAAGATGAACAGTGGACAAATCTTTTGGCACTCTTAAGCTCAAATCTTGCATTCGCTTGCAAGATCAGAGTTTGGGGGAATTCGTCAGGGAAGTATCCAGATTACTCTATGCACTTATTTTCCTCTGATCCCCTACTAAGTTACCTTGAGACACTACTTGATTGGCCATAAGTGTGATATCTACACTGACCACAAGAGTCTAAAGTATGTGTTCACACAGTCAGACCTGAATTTGAGGCAACGCCGATGGTTAGAGTTAATCAAGGACTACGACCTGGAGATTCACTATCATCAGGGAAGGCAAATTTGGTGGCAGATGCTTTAAGCAGAAGAAGTCATGCAAATAGAGTTACCCAGTTGCCAGAAGAACTCGGTAAGGAATTTGAACGGTTGAATCTGGGATTTGCTGCTAGCACGGTGGAAATGGAAGTTGAACCAACACTAGAAAAAGAGATTAAAGAAGGGCAACAAGAAGATAAGAAGATTCAGGAAATCATAGCTTTGATCATTCAGGGAAAAGCACCAGGATTTAGCATGGACGAGCAAGGAACTGTGTGGTTCGGTAAAAGAATATGTGTGCCTAACCTAAAACATATAAGAGATGCTATTCTAAGGGAAGCACATGATTCAGCTTACTCCATACACCCGGGAAGTACAAAAATGTATTTGGATATTAAAGAGAGATATTGGTGGTATGGACTTAAGCGAGATGTAGCAACATATGTCGCTCTATGTGACACATGTCAAAGAGTTAAAGCGGAACACCAGAGACCTGCCGGTTTACTCCAACCCTTGAAGATACCAGAGTGGAAATGGGAAGAAGTCGGAATGGACTTTATAGTCGGTTTACCCCGTACTCAGAGAGGTTTTGACTCTATATGGGTAATTGTGGATCGACTAACTAAGGTGGCTCATTTCGTTCTGGTGAAGACCACCTACTCAGGCGCAAAGCTAGCAGAGCTATACATGGAGCGAATAGTATGCTTGCATGGAGTTCCAAAGAAGATAGTGTCAGATCGGGGATCACAGTTTACATCACAGTTCTGGCATAAACTTCATGAGTCAATGGATACAAAACTGAACTTCAGTTCGGCTTATCATCCACAGACTGATGGGCAAACTGAAAGGACGAACCAAATCTTGGAAGATATGTTGAGGGCTTGTGCTTTACAGTACGGGACAAGTTGGGATAAGAGTTTGCCATATGCAGAATTCTCTTATAACAACAGTTTCCAGAAGAGTCTACAAATGGCACCTTTTGAGGCACTATATGGCATGAAATGTAGGACACCCTTGTTCTAGAATCAAACGGGAGAAAGCCAAGTGTTTGGACCTAAAATTCTTAAAGAGGCTGAAAGACAGGTGCAGACAATCAGGCAGAATTTGAAGGTAGCACAATCCAGGCAAAAGAGTTATGCGGATGTCAGACGTCGAGACCTTAGTTTTGACATTGGCGACTACGTATATCTCAAGGTGTCACCGATGAGAGGAGTTCGCAGATTTAATGTCAAAGGCAAACTAGCACCAAGGTATATTGGACCATTCAAGGTGTTGGACAGAAAAGGTGAGGTGGCTTATCAATTGGAATTGCCAACTAGACTGTCAGGTGTACACGATGTGTTCCACGTATCACAACTGAAGAAATGTTTACGAGTGCCAGAAGAACAGTTACCTCTGGATGAACTTGATGTACAAGAAGATCTTACCTATAAAGAGTACCCCGTCAAGATACTGAAAGTGGCAGAAAGAGTCACAAGGAGTAAGGTGATACGGATGTGTAAGGTGCAGTGGAGCCGACACTCAATGGATGAGGCAACTTGGGAAAGAGAAGAAGATTTAAAGGCAGAATATCCACAGTTGTTTGAAGGCTCAACCGAATCTCGAGGACGAGATTCATTTTAAGGGGGGTAGGTTTGTAACACCCTAAAAATTCCTTTTCCAAATTAGTAATTAATTTGCTAAGTTATTGTGTGAGCATTCCTGAAATTTAGAAAAATATAAAATCTTTTTGGTAATTAAAATCAACCCTAGGCTTAGAAACTTGTTTGTGCATTTCATGCCGATGCATTGTTTTCTTGTGTGTGTGTTTTTGTGTGCTAGTTCTAGGTCCTAAAACCCAGAGTCCGAAAACCCAACCCAAAGACCCAAATCCTTTCATCGGCCCAACCAGCCCAGCCCCATCTTTTTCTCCCTCTTTCTTTTCTTTCCCTTGGGCCCAAAACAGATCCAACCCAGGCCCAAACAGATCCACTTTCTCTTCCCCCTTTTCCCTTTCACGCAGAACGGCGCCCCCTCATCCCGACGCCCCCTCTTCTCATCCCGTCGCCCCCCCTTTCTCCTTCGTCAGAACCAGGCCACGCCCCCTCCCTTCTCCTGCGTCGAGGACCAGAAGGTCACCCCTCTCCCTTCTCCACCCAAAAGCCACACCCCCTTTCCTCTACCACTTGAAATCACCGTTTTAATTCTATTCAATGCCATTACGGCAATGGGCAGCAGCAGAAATGCCCCCCTTTTCAATTCCTGGTCCAAAGGCTCTCTCAACCCCTTTAGAACTTCGGACGAGCTCCTCCCCATTTCCCTTTGGTTCCCCCACTCCCCAATTCCTGAAAACAGAACCCCTCTCGCCGAATTTCTGGTCGCCGGAGTTCACTGAGTAAGAAACGTCGTCGTCATCCCCATCCTCCATGGGCGCCCCTCCTGACCTCCCCCTTTCCTCACCTTTGTGAACGCAGGACCTCTGGAAGGAAACGACGACGCCCTGCAGTAGCAGACAGAGGCCGCAGCCCCTCTCCCACGCTCGCCGACGAACCAGTCCGCCCCCTTCTGCGGCGCACCATCCCTGCTGCCTCCCTGCCCTAGGTAAGAATCAAGATGAGTTCGCAACGTCGTCCTCTTTCCGTTGTGCCGCTCAGTGCTCAAATCCATGCCCCGCAGCCCTGGCCCCCCTAACCCCGGCGAGTTTCTGTCCACGGCAATGGCGCCGTCGCCGTTCTGTTCGTGAAGCAGCGAAGAACCGGTGTCGCCTCTCCCTGTGCTGCCAAGCAGAACATCCCTCCACCCTCCATCTTACATCCAAGGGCCAAGAACAGATCAGCACATACCCTTTCGCGTTTTGCTAAAGAAACCCTGCGTTTTTCCCTAATAAACCCGCCATCCATCCTACAGTTCAGAAAAAACTTTCTTGCTACTCCCTGCAATCTAGGTTTAATAACGTTTAGGTCCTCGGTTCTCACAGGTTAGTCCTCGATCTTGTTTTTAGTGTAGTTTAATCACCATAGATCCGATTAGAGTGATTTTCGCGTTGTTGTGATCGTAGAAATGCGTAGATTAGTTTTAACCTTTTTGCTTCTGTTTATGTTGTATGGTGTACTGTTCTAATAGAAATACTTTTGTATGCATGTACTGGCTTGTGATGGATGTATGTGTGGTGATTGGAATACGTATTTAGAGTGCGAGCAATTCGAGGCCGGCTTTGATCAAGAGTTTGAAGACCCGGTTCAGCAACAATATTTTGAGGAAGGCAAGTGTAACATGATTCATCCTTGATACCTATTCACCTTACAATCACTTTATTCATTCATGCATGTGTCTAATTTTGTTAAACCATAGGGATGACTACCTTTGTTTATTCCATATTCCTTGTTTACCCTGGGTTTTGCTTTGGGTAGATATGTTAGTTGTCGCTATGCTTGCCAACCGCTAATGTTCGTTATAAAATGTTAATCTTGACTAATGGTATACTTGGAACCTTATTAAAATATGCTTTTTAGCAACTTGGTTTAGGGAGCTTGAGCGTGTGTTTGGATTGCTCTAAGCGTCTCTTTTTAAGGTCCCGTTCTTAAAGCGGCAACCCAGGAAAACCGTACAACCACAGGAATCACATGGCTCTGGTCTTGACTAAGTAAACTGTATGGCTCTAGCTTGTCTAGTGGTTACCGAAAGGCGCAAGTGGGGCTGCCAGGTTTAAGTGTGGACCTCGGTCAGTTCTCGTTGGGGTTTGTGTGTGATGGATTTGTGAGATGTTTTGGCTGGAGCCTGGAGGGGTCCATGCGCCTGTCAGGAAACCGTAGCGGCCACTAGCTTGTTAGGGTGTCTTTTGAAAGGTCTCATAGTGAAACCCTGTACTCATTTCACGTGGTGTGAAGGGAGTGCGTGCCCAAGGCAAGGGGGATCACGACCGGTGGTGAAAGTGTACAACCTCTGCAGAGTGTAAAACTGTTATAACAGCCGTGCTCACGGTTAAGAGCGGCCTGGATCCTTTTCGAGCGGTTCCTTGTTTTCCGGATAAATGGTTTAATATGATGTTGTTCATTAATTATACTTCACATGTTTTTATAATGTGGGTTACAACCAGGGTTGTCATATAACTGTAGTAATTCAGGTTAATTCTAAAAGTAATCAACTAAAATTGCTAACCGCAGTTCAAACCTTGTCTAGCCTTTTGAGCCTCATTTAATCATGTTATGCTTGCTAAGTAAGATGGATTACTTACACTTGCTTTACTTCAACAAAATCCCGGATGGGTACTCAGATGAGCCACCTGTGGATGCTTTTGTCTTCCCCGAGGAGTTCCCGGACTTCTAGGCAGTGCATTCCCCCAGTCAGAGTCCCTGTGGAGATGTTCTGGAGTTAGCTTACATCAGGCTTCCGCTACTTTGATAAACTCGTTAATAAATGTAATGCCTGTGATGTAAGACTTGTTATGATTTATGTTATCGAGCACTGTTTTTCCTTTCTTTGATATTCATTTCTGAACTATATGTGTGTAAAGACTTCCTGGGTACACATATAGTAGCATTCGGATTTCATTCGTAAATCCGGGTGTGACAAAAGATTTGTTTGCCATGAAAAAAAACCATAAAAATTTGCATAACTTAAAAATGCCAAAAATATTTGAATTCCAATAAAGGCTCATGGTCCTTAAAACCATGGAGCCATTGTTTTGTTTCCACTGTGAGAATAAATGCAGGCAAAAGCTCAAGTGTGGGGGTCTCTCGAGCATTCTGACGCACATATGATCGAGACCACCCACAGACAGGATGTACAACATTGCACAGGTCTGTTCAAGAAAGATCAAGACAACCGAGGCTCAGGAGGTGTCAGCCGATCCCCCAGGTCTGCCGACGGGCCTCTGGTACCGCTCGCCCACATTTTCGCCCAGAGCGATGGTTTGCACATCCTATCCTTCATCCTCTTTGATTCATGAGTTTAAAATAATCTTGAGATGATCACTAAGTGTTTGTGATGAGTTGTACTGCCTGAGCCCATCTTCGAGTGGGACTTGCTGCTATTTCGTTTCGGTCATGAGAATTGGTGGTTTAATCGGGAAGGTATCCGACGGATTGCACGATTAGCTCGGTTCAAGTGTGTGGAGCACCACAGTGGAAGTGGTCCCATGCGTTTGAGCCGGATTAATTGGGGCGGTCTGCCACAGATGCACATGAAGATAATTAGATTAAGATTTAGGAGTTTAATTTAGGTTATCTTTAATAGCAACATATGTGGGTAACTTAGATACAAATTTTGAATATCATTTTAAGTTATCATTTATAATTGTACGCATAAGTAAATTAGATAAAAATTATGAGGTTAATTTAAATTATTTTTTATAATGGTATATTTTTAGAATTTATGTTATAATAATTTTATAGTGATAGTGGTGGGTAACTTTTTAAAAAATATAATAGACCAATGACTATGGTTATTAGAGTTTACATTATTGACGTTTCTGATTTTTATGGGAATTTCTAGGATTTGTCTTTTTTCTAGCATGTCTCATGAGAACTAATGCAGAGTCTCCAATTAAAAAATTAAGGCTACATTTCTACCAAACTATTATGAGCTATCTCTCATTTGTTTAAATATTCAAACACAATACCTATATAGATATATACTTATTATTTTCATCTAATTGTGATAGATCTTTGTTAGTAATTACTCTATAATGTTTTGATACATAATTATAATCTTTAAATTTTCACTTTGCATCACATGTATGTCTTGAATTTATTTAATGAACCCTAAGTTTTAACTATAATTTTAACATAGAATTCTATATTGTCGTTACTTCCCCTATATATTTATAAATGACAACACACATATTATGTGTATATACCTTAATCACTATATAATATACCAATAGTGTACGAAATACATGATTTAAAATCTTATATTGGTGTATATTTTTAATTAAGGTGATTTGGATTCCAATGTAGGATTACCTCATGTTATTTTTAATAGTGACATATGTGGGTAATATAGATGTAAAGTTAAGGGGTTAATTTAAGTTATTTTTTAGGTATTCATAGTGGATAATTTAGTTGCAAATTTATGAGGTTATTTTAAATATTGTTTATAATGGCATAGTGGGTAATTTTGATGAAGATTAGGGGGTTACTTTGGTTTATTTTATATAATGGCAGATGTGGAATTTTGATATAGATTTAGGGGGTTACTTTAAGCTATTTTCATAATGGCATAGGTGGGTAATTTTATAGAAAATATAATAGATCTAATAGCTATGATGATTTGAGTGTTTTAATTGATGGCCAGATTTTTTGCTTTTATGAGAATTTCTAGGATTTCTCTCTTTTTCTAGAGTGTCCATCTAGGATCCTAGGTGCCTTCATCTGCAGGCTTCAAAAGGAGCCTCCAATTAGTAATAGTAAGATAGTTGTAACCATGGAAGCTTTTACCCAAATTAATGCTAGTTTACGTGGTGCTGAGATTACAGAAGTTGCGGCGCACGGCAGTTGTTGTTTCCAAACGTTTGAATGTACCATAGTACTCTGCATTCTACGAGTACTAAACTGCATTGGTGTCAGCCACTTGCTAATCCATGCCAGCCACAGTGACAGAGCTATATCAGTGTCAACCCATGGACATGACCTCTGGCTGGTGTAAATAACTTTGATCAGTGATCACTCTTCTCTGCTTGTCTGTCTCTTTGCATATATACAGTGTGTGTGTGTGTGTGTGTCATCAGCATTGCAATTTAGTACTAGTTTGTCAAAGTATTTTTATGTTTTGTAATTAAGCATTATGACCAATTCAAGTGCACCGAATATGCAGGTGAGGAGGCCGAGGAGGCGGCATTTTGAGTCCATTTAAATTCAGTCACGCCCGCTGGTTGCTGGTTGAAAAGCTACACTGGTTGCTGGTTGAAAAGCTACATCTCTCTCAGCTGTTCTGCGCTGATCCAACGTTGATCTGTTTGATTCCATTAAGTTAAAATGCATGATGTATGATAGGATACTAAGACCTATGGATATCACTTTCGTACTTAGATATGTGATTTTTATTAGCTTCCTTGTGGATACCATGACGTGGAGATATTACTTTCACTACTAAACCTGCGACGATCATTGTGACTGTTCTTTGTGGCCGATGCATGATAAAGAAATATGATTTTTAGTTATCTTGTGGTGGTCTATTCTTTTGATTTTGGATCTTGATCTGTATAGAAATTCTTATTATACTCTCATGCACAATTATTTTTGAGCCGACCCAAACTACCCATTGAACCAATGAGGCCATAGCCAAAGGCTACATTTGGGTCGATCTATAGACTTATAAATTGGCCTTGAGGCCATAGGGGCAGGTCCAAGGCCAGGTTCGGGTCGGCCCATTCCCGTCCCTATTTGCTGAACTGATGTGTTTCTAATGTGTGAATGTCTGCTGAACTGATGCGTGTCGCTTGATCCACCTTACATTGTGCTATGTTGATAAGACACGGTTCATTTGTGTGTTAAATCAAAGTTAGCCATGGCACCAGGTAACGTGCGAGTGCGATCGTTAAATGGAAGCACTGAACCAGCCAGAAGCCCCAGTAGTCCAGTACTGCCTTTAAGATCCTTTTACTATGAGGTGCTCCGGCTGTGGGCACTACCACTTGTTGTGAGAGAGAAGAATATCCCGTTAAGAGTCAATAACTGCTCTGTTCCAAACTGACTGATCCATGAGTTTGTTTACTTAATGGCGCACGATAGCAGTCAGTCTAATGGCCCTACGCACTGTTGATTGAACTTTTTCCAGTCTAGCTTGTTTCTTCGTTTGAATTGTCCATGTCGGCGTGCCTACTTTGTCTCGCCTAAAATCTTGAAATTAGCTTGCTGGATGATTGCGTGCGTCACAGGGCGGGCTCCCACTATATGCATGCGGTTGTATTTTTATTTTTGGAAAAGCACGAGTCATGTTGAACTGTTTCAGCGAACGTGTATTTGAATTGTCTTTGTTGTTGGCTTTTCCTACTGCAAGCTTGACTGCATCTGCAACGAATACCACATGCATGTAAATCGTGTCGCATGTGTGCAGTAGAACTACGGTAGAATCATGGTATCGCAGTTCATTTTTCTTTTCTGACCGGCCGTGACGGAGTTACGGAGTAGTTTCTTCAGTCCTGTGTCTCCTGTGCTCTGTGGCACCGAAGAGGTAGGTAAAGGAACAGAACGAGGAAACTGTTGTGCCTACAGGCAACCTTTTACCGGGGGCTATTGTACATGGTACTATTATATATAGCACAGGCACTAGAAGTCATCAAGTGGAAAATCTGTTCGGAGTTTTTTTTACCGTTACAACATTTTCTCTCTTCTATTGAAACATTTAGGGCTTAGAATGGAAGATTGAAAAACATAGGGAAAAAACTCAGGAATAGAAATGAGATATGATAGCAAAACAGAGGAATGGAAAACTTAGAAATTTTGAGAAGTTGGTGTTTGGAATGCAGGAATCGACAGGGGTAGGAGAATAATTTTTTTTGAGACAGGAGGGGCTGAGCCCCTACTGATTATATATTATAGGGAAAAGTCCAGTTTACACCATTCAACTATAACAAACGTCTGATTTTCAACTTTCTACAACAAAACCAGACATTGTAGGCCATCTAACTATCAAAACCGTGCAAATTTGGCCCTTTGAGTGGTTTCAGAGGTGGTTTTCCTTTTTTCGAAATATTTTGAAAAATTGGTTTAATTAAAAAATTTATAACTAATTCATTTTAAATTATAAAAATACAAAATTAGTACCAAAAAATTCTAAAAATGTAACCTATACGTTGGTGCTCTATTGGGAGTTAGTTGAATCTAATTTGTTCTTGTTCCTACTATTTATTGTTTCTAGTCATGCTTCTTATTTATAAGATCTAAATAACTCTCCATAGAGTACCAACATATAGGTTACATTTTTAGAAATTTTTTGGTATTGGTTTCATATTTTTCCTATTTAAAATGAATTAGTTATGAATTATTTAAATTAAAGTTGATTTTTAAAAATTGTCGGAAAATGAAAAACCACCCTCAAAACCACTCGAAGGGCCAGATTTGCATGGTTTCAATAGTTCGATGGCCTATGGTGTCTGGTTTGTAGCAAAGGGTTGAAAATCAGACTCTTGTGATGGTTGGAGGGTGTAAACTGGACTTTTTCCTATATTATATAGGTATGCTCACTTAATAATCGTATATGCACAAGAATTCCTAACATAACATGTAAGTCAAATCGCTAATAAGCATATTTAACGGGCTACCCGCCTCTGCTTGATCTTATCCTTTCACGTTGCTCACTTGATCTTTTCCCCCTCGACCTTATGATCTCTTCCGCAAGCTTGGACTCCATGGCCTCTCGCTCATCTCAACACGCAGGCGCAACCAATGCACTGAGGTCCCGAACACCAAGTGCAAGTCGTCCATGTCTTTCCCGTCGCGGTCGTGGAGGTCCGCGGCTCCGCGCTGCTCTCGCGTAGGCACTTGGTTGGCGCAGAAGGTGAGAAGAGGTGAGCTTGACGGTGAGGTGTGTTCATGTAGCTCCACAGCTCTCGGCTTCCTTGCCAGTGCTAGGCAGCCGGGATCCAATCACTTCCAATGTCCCTGACTTCTGTTTCCTCAGTGCTCTCTTTTCTCTTGCGCACACGCGTGACTGCGTAAGTCTCGTGCTTCTGCGAAAACTTTGGATCGGAGAAGATGTTTCGGTTGTTGCGTTTTGTGAAGGATGCAAAGCCTTTCCAAAGAAACGACCAGTTTCATTCCTTCCTTCTAAACAGCACTTGACGTCAGCAAAACACAAGAAATGCATTCATTT
>CM014276.1:168943-185013 GCA_004135705.1 Alloteropsis semialata | reverse complement strand
AAAAGAGGCATGGGCTATAAAAAAAACATTTTGGACACATGAAGGTCCAAGAGAAAAAAAAGAGATGCTCATAAAATCATAGAGCATGAAAAGAAAAAAAAGAGAAAAAAAATGATATAACCATGTTCTTAAAATAAAGAGGAGAGGGATCATACAAAAATGAGCTATCATACTTTCCATATTCATTTTTCATTGTTCCACACACATGCACATCTTGATTAGATTGTATGAATAGTTTTCTTCTTGGATCCGCTTTTTGACTTTGCAATATATGAGATGCAAGTATGCCTTATCTTTACTCCTACCTTGAGATCCACATAAGCCTTTTAGAAGTAAAGTGAAAGAAGGCAAAAGAATATCTTGGCGAGGAATTATACACAATGAGCGATCTGAGAGAATCATTTGAGGAGCTAGGTAAGGTTATGTTTTTGAAAATTTATCAAAAACTCAAGTTACTTGATAGAAGAGTTAGGATGACTTGAATCAAGGCCGTTCCGTTCCTCAACCATCCAAGATGACATGATAGACACATAAAAATTCACAAGAACAGGTATGTCTTGGAATAACTTATATGCTTGTATCATATCAATTGGATTCATGTTTTCCACCTTAGTCTTAAGCTTTACTCGAGGACGAGCAAAGGCTAAGTGTGGGGGAGCTTGTTGACGATCCTTAAGTACCACTTTTAGTCATCAACTCCTGCAGAGAATATGTCAAATATAATCACCAAACATAGTGATAGGGTTTATATCTAATCAATTCCACAAGTTTTGGTGAATATGTGAATGCAGGGACTAATTGGCAAAAGAGGAGGAGATTTGGGCTCAGGGCCAGGTCGCCCGACCCCCCAGGTCGGCCGACCTGGGCCCAAGCCCAATGGAGCCCATATTTGGCCACAGGAAAGAAGCACACTTCAGGACCATCATAGCCGTTGAATCCATGACGGTTGAATCGAAGAGAGGGGAATGGTCCAAGAGGAGTTCACATGGATTGAGGGCCCACCAACATATCTAAACGTACTCAAAGTGAGCAAACCCACCTGGAACCGTCATTAGGACCCACTCCTCAGTCACTCAGCCGAAGATGGGCCCGATCGGTGTCGGTGGACGGTTGGCAAACGCAAGCCGGTCGCCCGACCTGGTCCGGAAGCCAAACCGCCTCATCCTTCTGGTGCGCGTTCCCACCGCCTCCAGGAGTCCATCTACGCCGTGCATCACTCAAGGCGGTGGATCCTACGTCGGCCGATCTCCCCGAATCGCCCGACCTGTGACTGAGTCCGTTCGTCCTCATCTTCCACGTGTCCACTCCTAACCGCCTCTACAAGCTATAAATAGCTGCATACCGGGCATTGAACATCACACACCAAGAAGGAAGAGCTCTCTTTGCCACACATTCTAGTCTTAGTTAGTAGTGAAGTAGTTCTAGGAGTTGAGCTTCTACGGGTTTCCGACGGAGTCTTGGTAAGCCTAGAGCTCAGTTATCTTGTATCTTTTGTTTACTTATAAGACTTAGAGCTATTAATGGAATTACTCTCTTGCTTATGTTATTTGACTTATAGTCTTGTGTGTTCATCATATAAGATGTATGTCTTACACCTTAGTATAGTGGATGCATGTTATGGCAATGGCCCAATGCACCGCAAGGTTGCCCTATTTATCTGGACAATAAATAGAGTAGTTATTTCATATTACAAACATGGTGTTTGGGGTATGAAATACCATTGGAGATACCCTTCCCTACGTAGTAAGAGGTAGGCGGCAGGTGGTGACAGCCCTGTCCGTCCCTTGTAATCCTCGGCGTTCGGGTCTGGGCGTTTGCAGGCCTTAGTGATAAACATCGTGACAGTACCCTTGGATGAGGGGATTCCACGACTCCTCGATTTGCCCTCTAACATGTGTCCCTTGCTAAGCTTGTATAGGATACGCTTGTAGGAATGTAACCCATATGCAAGAAGTACATAGAACCCCTGGTTCTCTTTTAGGACCTTCATATCAACTAGACTTATATAATGAGCAATGAAACCTTCTGTGTGTCACACTACCCATCTATCAATGTTTACCCCTTGCTAGAGTTTGGTATATTAATAATGTTATGATTGAATACAATGGATAACTACTCTAGTCAACTACTGCCTTCCCTGTGGATTCGATACCCTGAATACTTCCGGGTGAAAGCTACAACGATATCCGTGCGCTTGCGGATTTATCTGCGACGTAAGAAATACCAACATCTACCATAATCTAGACAGGGGTAAAGGATATGGAAATGAAAGGGTAATGTGACACACAGAAGTTCATTGCTCATCAATATGGTAGCCTTAGTTAGTCATAGAACATTAGTAAAGACTACGAAGGGTTCATTAGCATCATACAAATGGGACTTGGATACACTACAATACCCTATACAAGCTCATACAATGGACATATGCAAGAGGACATATCGAGGTGTCCAGTGGTTCCCTCATCAAGGGACGACAGGAGGACGTCTTATCATAAAGGCCTAATATCATCTCCTGAACGTGGAGGATTACAAAGGACGGATAGGGCTGTCACCACCTGCCACCTACCTCTACTAATCCGTGGGGTAGCGACACCCTCAATAGTATTCTATAATCCAAACACCATGTTTGCAGTATGAAATACAACTTTGTCTATCGCGCTAATAAATAGAGCAACCATAGGGCACATTGAGCCAATGTCATAACATATATTCGCTTGAACAAGGTGCAAGACATAAGTAGTGTATACTAAGTAGATAAAGTATAAATAAGGCATACAACATAAGTATGAAGATACTTCCATTATGCTCAGAGTATTACAAGTAAGTAAAAGAATACAAGAACTGAACTCTAGAACTTACCAAGACTCCTTTGGAAGCCCTTCAGTAGATCTACTACTAGAACTATCTCTACTAAGACTAAGACTAAGCTTGTAGCAAAGGAGAGCTCTTCTTCTGGTGTGTGTTTGAGTACGGTGCCCTTTGCAGGTATTTATAGCATCCCATAGGCGGTTGAAACAATCCAGAGGTGGTTGTGGCTGTTTGGAGGTGGGCCTAGGTCGGCCGAAGTGCCCAGGTCGGCCGACCCTCTGATGAACCACCTCTGATAGTGCACGGTCCAGATGTTGTCCTGAAGTCGGTATTGGTGCACCAGTCAAGGGGGGACCGAATCAACCGCGCGGGGAGGTCGGCCGACCTCCATCCCTACCACCTCTCAGGTCCACCCTCCTTTGGGAGTCTGCCTGGTGGGTCCTGAGGTCGGTTCCAAGTGGGTACCATCGGTTTGGGTGCACGAGGCTTCGATTGTGGGCCCTTCAATCCATGTGATGGTGTTGAAGCCAAATCTTGTCCTTTGCTTTCAACCATAATTGAATCAACGCTCCAGATGACTCAAGGTTGTGCTTCTTTGCCTGCACGGAGAGTGGGCTTGAATGGGTGCCAGGCCAGGTTGCCCGACCTAGCCAGGTTGGCCGACCTGGGCCTGGGCCCATTTTCGTCCATCTTTTGCACCATGGTCCCGGTCAAATATATTTTGGATATGCATGCTATAATATTATTTGAATACAAATGCCTAAGTTATGTCTTATCTTTATTGGTTTTTCTGAGCCTATTGACGGTCAGATTTCCGTTATAAGGACCGCCAACAACTCCTCCAAGCTTAGCCCTTTCCTCATCCTGAGCAAAGACTAGAACTTTTAGGCTCAGTGGATCAGGAGTTGCTTCCCCATTACTCCACAAAAGTACAAGTGGTTCAACAAGATATTTTACCAAGAATTGAATAAGCTGGTAAAATAAACTTTCCTTATTACCGTGGCCTTATGTGGGGCTTGTAGCTTCTCCTTGTCTTGGGCGGCTGGTAGCCAGAACGACTTAGACTAAGCACCTTGCCTTCTACCTTGCTTGACAATCAAACCGGAGGTTTTTGGAGTTTTTCAAAAAGGCGGAGTTCCTTAGTTGGTACTCTCGAGTCACTCAAGGTGTATTTCCTTACCAAGATCCTCTCTCAACTCTCATTTCACTCATTGAAGTGGAGTTTGTGCTAGGAGAGTTTTGTAGTTTACTTGCATTGCACATATTGTAAAGTCAAAACCAGGATTCGAAGAGAAGTAAGCCATACTCTCAAACCAAGATGTGCACATGTGGATGGCATGATAAATGATTGCTCCTTTTGTAAGTTCCTCTTCCCCTTATAAAGATTTCTTTTAGAGAAATGTCTATTTTTTTGATCAAAGAGCCTTCATGTGCTCTCTCCCTTTTTTTGACATACTTTGACCTTCATGTGTCCATATTTTTTTGAGGAAATCGTACCGAGGTGTGGCCTTGTCGGATTTATCGTTCGGCAGTCCACCCGGGGGTACCCAGATGGTAGATTTGTAGGCAAAGGGCAATCGCAGGACTAGGGAGCTCGAGGTAACACAGGGACACAGGGATTATACAGGTTCGGGCTACCCAGAGGTATAATATCCTACATCCTATGCTCGGGAGTCTTGTATTGCTCTACTCGGCGAAGTTCCAGAGAACAACGGCGAGTTTGTGGTTACCATGGGGTGAAAGATGGTGTAGAGTTCGATGAATGAGGGGGTCGACCTAGGCCGCCTTATATAGGCTGACGACCTAGGGTTTACAAGTCGGTTGTCTCTAAATGTATCCAGCTCTGACTAGGAAACTAATCTGAGTCAGTTGCCACGTGATCTCCGTGATGCCCAGGTAGGATCCGAGTGTATCACATCATGCCTTGCCGGCTAAGTCTTCTCCAATCCTATCCATCATCCGAGGATCCTCGTGGGGCCGGCCTTGGGTCGACAGATGTGGGCCTAGGCTGACTACATGCCCGGTCGGTAGTGGGCCCAGGGGTACCCATATCCCACTAGTCCCCGAGCAACGTGCAGGTGCGTGTCGAAGTGCTGATGAAGAAGCGAAGCCTCCACAGTCGGCTGAAGCATCTTGGTCGGCAGGCCGACGCAAGGGTGGGCGGTGCTCAATAAAAAAAAACTGCAGGCCATCGGGGATGACCCTGGGCAGACCCGGGGGCGGAGCCCCGAGTGGCGTGATGCCGAGTGGTGGCCGAGTCGGACACCATAAGGAATTGCACCACTTTGAGAAAGTGACACATCCTTGATGGGGCATATGGAGAGCGATGCAAGGAGCTCTCCATATGGAGTAGTCCCCGAGCATTAGGCCGACTGGAAAAGTCAGGCTAATGGTCAAAAGAAAAGAATCTCCAAGCTTCGGGGCAGTCAGGCCGCCCAAAGGATAAGCTCACCACACACATATGCATATGTTGTGACAAGAATAGTATTCTCGTGAACGCACAGAGCGTACCCGTGGTCGGATGCAGTTGAAAGCAATAAGGGCAGACTGAACACCTCGATGGGAGGAACTGATGCATGGCACAGAACTCACGCGCTGAATAATGCAACCGGGGTCACATGTGAACATCTAGCACAGGGCTATAAATATGCGCCAAGACTCGGAGCCATGCGCTCATCGGGAGATAGGCATCTCACCTACCAAGTTTGAACATGTTGGGGACTTGTTACTAGGTTCATCCTCCGGGGAGGAGGCAGGAGGACTTGAGAGCTTGGTGCTAGAAGAGTGCTTGCGAAGATCTTGAGGAGTTGATCAGCGTCTGGATGCTTTCCTGTTGTCTCCCAGCATTGCCTTGAGCCAAGGGATTTGTAGGGTGAAATGCTTGTAGAGCGAAGGGAAACACAGAGGCATTCGCACACAACCCTCAAGTGGGATCACCCATCGTCGGTTGCCATGGCGCTACAAGAGAGCTTGCGATGAGTTCATGTGGACCAAGCTACTGCTGATATAGCATTTCGGGCAGCGACGAGTGCCCCAAGCCGTCATCTTGACGGTTGATGTGTTTGATCTTTGTGACCGGCCCTTTGATTGGCTCTTCTTGTAACTGTATAGTTTCCACCTGAGTTTTTCTTCATGTCGTGGCTGCAAATGAAACCTCTGTTTTCCTTGACCCGAGGGCCAACTTGGCAGCGTAGGTTCGCTAGTAAGCTTTCAGTGCCGAGTCACAGAGACTCATTGACCATAGTAGGAGCACCACGTCCCCGAGCGTTGGGGCTAGCCGAGTCGCGGAGACCCATTGACAGGAGTCAAAGCGCCGAGTCCCCGAGCGTCGGGGCTGGCCGAGTCCGGAGACCCATTGACCAGAGTCAAACCGCCGAGTCCCCGAGCGTCGGGGCTGGCCAAGTCCGGAGACCCGTTGACCGGAGTCAGAGCGCCGAGTTCCCGAGCGTCGGGGCTGGCCGAGTCCGGAGACCCGTTGACCAGAGTCAGAGCGCCGAGTCCCCGAGTGTCGGGGCTGGCTGAGTCCGAAGACCCATTCACCGGAGTCACAGCGCCGAGTCCCCGAGCATTGGGGCTGGCCGAGTCCGGAGACTGTTGACCGGAGTCAAAGCGCCGAGTCCCCGAGCATCGGGGCTGGCCGAGTCCGGAGACTGTTGACCGGAGTCAAAGCGCCGAGTCCCCGAGCGTCGGGCTGGCCAAGTACTTTAGGCAAAGAGCCATTGGCATGCAGAGAGCCATTGTTCCACAGTTAATGGGACTCCCGCGGATTCCATCTGTGAGTTACGGCCCCGTTAGGGTAATTTGGATCGGCAGAAAGGGGATAAATCGGATCTGTTCACCGGCGGTTTTTACCATAACCATTTCCATATCGAAAATCATCCCGCGCCTTCACCACCACTTAGTGCCGCCGCGATTGTGATTCATCTTCTGTGCCCTCACCGCCACCGAAGTTCGGGCGCCGCTGCTGCCGCTGAACATCTGTGTCGCGCCTGAGCACTTGGTGGAGATGACGGACCCGAGGGCATCGCTGGGCACACCGGGATCGAGAGAGGAGGTGCCGCCGCCGACGAGAATGGCGGACGTGGGTATCTCTGTGGGCCATGGCGATGTTGATGCGGGGAAGGGAGTGGCATCCTCCACGGGCCAGTCCGGGGCCGCGGGTGACGCCGCCGCCAGCGGTAGCGGCGGTACTGTAACGCCGGAGACCGCCGCCGGGGCGGACGCCAAGGGGAAGGCGGTGGCATCTTCTGACGAAGTTGTAGAGCTGACCTCCGTGCCTGGAGGAGTGCCATCCCAAGAACCGGCTTGGGGTCAATCGTCTGTTGGTATTTTTAACGATCACAGATAAATCCGCAAGCGTACGGATACCGATGTAGCTTTCACCCGAGAGTATTCTAGGGTATCGAATCTACAGGGAACGTGTGTGTATTAGTGACGAGTTAAGATCAACCAAGGACAAAAGAAGTGTTAAATGTGTAGAAGGTAGAGAGGGTTATTTCTAGGTATTCTGGATAATTGAAGATTAGCTCAAGGTGTTTACGATATTACTTGCTTCGGGACGCTCAACCGTCAAAATCCGGAAAGGGATGCGAAGGGGACTAAGCAAGCCAAGCAATGGTCCTACTGACTCTAGTACTTCTCACGTGGTGGACTACGTAGGCCGTCAGGGCTGTCACCACCTGGGGCTACCACTACAAATCCGTGGCACTAGGCGCACTCCAAGGTATTCAAAAGACTATACACCACGTATACTCAATTAAATACTATCTTAGCTTTATAAGTACTAAGACACTTATCACAGCATGGAGCCCACAAGTATAAAGTAAAGCTTGAACTATATTAAATAAATATTAATCTAGAAATACTAAGAAAATACCCGGATGTTACTCGAACCTGAGCCGCACCCGCCGAGGAACAAGAAGAAAAGAGGAGCCGACATCTCCGGTTTCTCCCGGACTCTCGCCTCACCTCTCACCTATTCTAACACTACATTGGATCTAGCATTGAAGCTTGGCTTCACTTCTTGTGTCTTGAATGAGGGAGAGAGGCCTTCTATTTATAGTGGAGGAAGTGCCTTGGGGATATGGAGATCCTTCCTAGGCACTAGGGAATATTCTCCCTTCTCTTTCTCATTTGGCTCCATCTGTCCGAGAACCGACGTTGGTACGTCGGTAGCGCGAAGGAATCGGGCGCGAAGAAAAGTCCCGCGGCGCCTGCGTTTCTCTCGGCAAAATCCGTACGTCGCTGCCTGCTTGATCCGCGTGAAAGACCTCCTGGCGAATCCTGTGAAGCCATGTGGCCCGGCTCGGTCTTCCGCTCGTGCGGACGCTCAACGGCGCTGGTTCGGCCTCTGGTCGCACGCCACGTTCCCCTAGCGGTGGACCCGGCCTCCTGCGCATGCATGGGAACGGGACGGTCAGTCCGGACGGCGGCCATGTCCCTGGCCTTTCTCCCGTGCGTGCGTTGTGGGCTGGTCCCACATGGGCCCCATGGCCTTTGGCATGTCGGCAGGCAGCAGCAATGTCTGCAGCTCTGCCCGGCCTGCTTCCGCACGTGGACCTAGCTGCCCGCTTGTGTGCATGCATGTGCCGGCCTCTGGGCCCCACTAGGACTGCACGTGTACATGGGACTCGTGGGCCCTCTTGGCTTTTCCATCCCACTCGACCAGCCCTTCGTTGTGCCAATCAATAGTTTATGACAATGGTATATTTAGTCCAATCTCAAGCATGTCCTTTACGCCCCAATTGCAGTGCTATTTTAGTTTTTTTTCCTGCATACAAGTTAAAACACCAACACTCGTGGAAATTGTTAGTATTAAACCCTATCACTATGTTTGGTGTATATATTTCATATGTTTTCTGCAGGAATTGACGGTCAAAAGTAGCACTTAAGGACCGTCAACATCGTCCATGACCGAGAAGAGGCTCGAGGACATAGTGCGGCAAGGCGTGCTCGGACCACAGGAAGTGCTGCTATGGCGCACCCCTGGGGATGACGCCCGGCCGTGGGAGCGCTCGGAGACCGAGATGGCCATCTTTGTGCCCTTCTTCGAACATGGATTCGGACTGCCCACGGGGGACTTCTTTCGAGGTCTGCTGCACTTCTATGGTGTGGAGTTGACTCATCTTAACCCCACATCCATTCTCTCGATTTCTGTCTTTATCCATCTTTGCGAGGCCTTTCTTGGAATTCCGCCACATTTCGGTCTGTGGCGGCGTCTTTATCGGATGAAGCCAGTTGGTGAAGGTGCAGGCAAGGGCCCTGCTAGGATCACCGGAGGAGCCGAATTCTTTTTGAGGGTCGGCATGTCCAAGGAGTACCTTGTCTTGGACATGAATTGCTCCAACAAGAATTGGCAGTCTGAGTGGTTCTATGTTGCGAACCATCCCCCTGCTCTGCCTACTCGGACTGGGCACCGGCCAGAGAAGAGGGACGCTTGGGACGCGCTACCTGAGGGCTAGGACCTGCAGGAGGCCGAAGAGTTGCTGCAGCGGATAGCAGAGGCAAAGGAGAAGAAGCTACTGCCGCGGCAGTGATGATTTCCTTTGTCCGGCAGTTAACTCAGCCCATCAAGGACCGGGTGCACCTCGGGTATGAATTCTCGGGTGGCAATGACCCGACTCAGGAGCAGGTCCAGACGGTATCCATCTGGGAGACGATGGAGAGGATCTCGAGCTTCATGTAGGGTTCAATTAACCAGGGTGCCCCGGTGCCTTTTTCGTTGCACAATCCTCCACCGCCGATTAGTGTCTGCCCATTATTTCATTTCTGCAGCTTGATGTCTGGTGCACGATGTTGTGTAGGCGGATCTGAATTGTTGTGTTGGTTGCTTGCAGGAACGCGCAACGAAGTACTTCTGCTCGGCCCCGCTGCCCAAGGGCAGACATCCGGGTGGAAAAGCTGATGTCGGTGAAGGAGGCAGTTCGAGTGCCCCAAGTGGTGGATGAGGCGGCAGCCGACTGGGAGGCCAGCGACGTGATTTCGGCTCCCATGGAGTCGTCGGACGATGATCAGGCGACCTTGGCGTCTGTACTTGGGGCGAGGAAGCCGAGGCACGCGGCCGTGCGCAAGGTGTTGAGGCCGGTGAGGGCGGCCGACGAGGGTTCTTCACCGAAACAGGTGCCCAAGGTCGAGCAGGTTACTCGGGCCGAGGCTGAGGCTAGGAGGAAGAGGAAGTTGTCGTCCTCGATGGGCGAGGCGGAGGTTGATGCTGACGGCTCTCCCTCAGGCCCCGATCCCGATCATCCTTCCCAGGAGACTACGGGTGGCCATGGGAGCATCTTCGCCCAGCCAGAGCTACGGCCGGACTTGACTCTGCTGCTTAGCCATGTGCCTCCACTGCTACTGAAGCGGGTGGAGTTCAAGCGCCCATGCAAGAGCGGGTAAGTCATCTTGATGTTCCTTAACTCATGCTTTAAGCATGTAGAGTTCTGATTGCTGGTGCAGTGCTGTAGGCTCGGGAACCAAGGGGGTGGTGCCGGCATCTCGCCGCACCCGGGGGCTGGTGGCAAGACGCCGCTAAGTCAACCAACCACCACGGAGGCAAGGGTGGAGTCCGGCACTGCGTTGAGCCTGCCAGAATAGGTGCTCGCAAGCGTGCCGGAGCAGCTGCGTCCGCCGAGCCCTCCACGCCTTACCTTCGGGACAAGTCGCCCCATGGTTGACCAACAGGCCGAAGTGCCTGAGGCCAACATCGCGGAGAGGGCCCCGGAGAACCCTGTGCGGGTGGAGGGGCCAACTGGCAGCCCTTCGCCACTGGAGGATGACGATGACCAACTGCTCGGGAGTAGCTGGACATCGGAGCTGGTACTGTTGTGCTGCCCCAGATGGAGGCGATTGCAGCTGAGCTCGGTGACGGTCCAGGATCCATGGGAGTCCTCATGGGCCACAGTCCCATTAGGAAATTGGGCCGGCAACTCTGACTGATACAAGGAAGGAGCACAGCTTAAGGAAACTAGTCGGGTACTGGGAAACAACCCGGCCTACTCATGTTAGGACTCTGTGTATTGTATCTGACTAGGAGTTTGTATTTCTTGCCTTGTAGACCCTGTCTCCCGAGTATATAAGGTGAGGCAGGGACCCCTTGTAAAATCATAACCATCAATACGAGAAGATCCACCATACAGGACGTAAGGTATTACGCTCTCTACTCGAGGTGGCCTGAACCTGTCTAAATTGTCTCGTGTTCACCATCGTGCTTCTGGTTCCGGCGAGGCCCTCACGAACAACTCGACTACTTAGGGACCCCCCATAGTAGGCTAGCCGGTATAAAAAACCGACAGCTGGCGCGCCAGGTAGGGGCTCTCGTCGAGAATCGTTCAGCAAGCTCGATGGCACCAGTCATCATCAACTGCGACGGCGACATGGCGTTCGAGAAAGGCGCCACCTTCGTCTTCGGCTCCTGGGTCTGCACGGCGGACGGCGCGGGCAATTTCGACCGCGTCCTCAAGTCGCCGACTCTGGAGCAACTCGCCGACAAGCTCGACGAGATCGTGCACAACTCGGGCTCAGGGAACCTCGGGTTCGAACCCAACTCGGACTCAAAGAATCGCTATTCCTAGCTCGATTCCAACTCGGGCTGAGAAGATTTCGAAGCGGACCAAGCGATCCGAGTCGGTTTCTGAACCATCGGTTATGCCAAAATCCGCCAATTCAAAAATCCAGAAGAAAAGGAGTCCAGCCACTGTTAAGCACGAGGCCGACACCCCGAGCCAATATCCCTTTGGACTCGCGGGCCCCACCTCTGCTTTCCAGGCGGCGTCCTCAAAACAACTCCGATCTCTGGTCGAATTCGACGAATTTCCCCTAAACGGGAAACAAGTCGGACTCGTCATCACTTCAACCCCCGAAGGACGATTTGTTCACTGGCCGGGATGCAAGCCACACTTGGAGCAACACCACAGGAGGACCTGGACATGTCTCGCATCATCGCGTGCATCGATCCACTCCCGTTTCAACACGGGCAACCCCTGAATTCTTCAAGCAGCCGCGGCTCAACTGTCCCAGTAACTTCAAGCACAGGAAGCTACTCACCAGGGCGCCAAGCCATGGTGATCATCGCCCAGGAACAAGAAGTCTCCAACGACGAGCCAACTGTGGAGAATGAAGCTGAAGCTGACCGTAACCGACGCAGGGAGCGAAATGTTGCTCGTGCAGAACGACGTCGCCGCCTCGGCCGTAGGCTACCTCCACAGGACCTCAACGCCAAGTTCCGGCAAGTCGCCGGCCAAGACGTCTACTCCAGCGCTGCAGCCAACATCATGGCTGTCGTCACAGAGCTGGGACAGATGCCTGAAACTCCTGAAATCCTCAGGATGAAGACAATGCTCAAGACAGCGGCCATCCAGCATGACGCAGTCAACCCGGCGAAGACCATCACCCGAGCACCAAGCCGCCAGGCAAGCAGCCGACATCCTGAAGTTGGAAACCGAGGCAACCAGTCCCACCACCCGAGCAGAGAACAACGCCAACGCCAAAACGAGGGAGGCATGGTACTCGGCGGCGGAGGTCATGACCACGGCGCCGGACCAAGCAATCGCCACCCGGAGGGGATAGCCGAGGACATTCCGATTCCACGGTTCGCTACCCATGAGACTGCAGTTGGCCGATTCCACGGTTCGCTACCCGGAGGGGATAGCCGAGGACATTCCGGTGCGCATCCGGGATTGCTTCGTTCCTGTCGACTTCGTGGTACTGGACATGGACATGAGCAACGATTCATCGCTCATCCTTGGGCGACCCTTCTTGAGCACGGCAGACGCTCACATTAATGTGGGTGCTGGAGAGATCCAGCTCAACATTAATGGAAGGAAGGAGAAGTTTGAGTTCAGGCCAAAAGTGGAGCAATGCTCCATGATCAAGATCAAGTACGGGAGAAATAGTCAGAACGTCAAAGAGGTGGAAGTGACACCTCCAGAGAAAGACAGCCTAATTAAGTTCATGGAGAAGTTCTGGGAGAAGGATTTCCCCATCCGGTATTATGCAAAGCACAACAAGAAGTCTACACGAGGTGCAAAAGCACAGACGAAGTAAACACCGGAATAGGCTGTCGACCATCAGAAAAAGGGAAAACAGGCATGGCGTGTTAAATCATCTGTATCCTCATCTCCAGGATCAGATGCTACTTCGTAAAGTTGAATCCTATAAAGGAGACGTCTTCGCTCGACGACGTAAAACACGAGTCCTGCGCCGATAGGTACATCGGGTGTTAACAAGCTAGCTTGGGGGAGAACCCTCCACCAGGTAAGTTCAGGTAAGTATTATTGAATAAAGTTTTTCGTTCAAATAAAGTTAGTAAATGAGAGCCATCTATAATAATCCCATAAATGTTTTAAGTCTATGCTTAAATCTTTTCCTTTGGATATGATGAAAAGTTGCTCTTATTTCTCTCTTGTACCTATGTTTCAACCTGTTATTCTCTTAAGTTTTGAGTTTGCTGGTCGAGCATGATCTTTTCTGTTATCTTGTCTGTCTGTGGGTAGCATAAGCATGCTCTGGTCTAGGTTGTTGTTAGCTAAGATATGATAAGATCTGAGTGCCCTAAGATCTTACTAAGCTGGACTTGATAACCGGAGTTTTCTCTTCTAAAATAAAACAGAGAGTTCCTTATGGTGATTAAATTCCCTACCAAAGCTCATAATGTTTTAAACCCCTACATAAGCAACTTGTTTTGCAATGAGTTTTGTCAAGGTCAATGTGATTTTTAGAGATCTACTTCATGCTTTTAAAACCAAGAACACGTACACGCCACCATATACATGTTATACTTCTACTCTAGAAGTGAACATGACACCCATCCATCCACAAAATAAAAGCTCTACATAAAGTATGGTACTCTTCCCTAACTTTGTTGCAAAAAGAGACATGGAGCTAAAATATATATATATATATATATACATGTATATAATTTGGACACATGAAGGTCCAAGAATATAAAAAAAAGAGTGAGAGAGCAAAATGAAGGCTCTTAGTTCAAAAATAAAGCCATGTCTCTAAAAAGCAACTTTATAAAAAGGGAAGAGGGACCTGTAAAAAAGAGCTATCATCTTCTATGCCATACACACAGTGCACATCTTGGTTTGAGAGTATGACTTATTTCTCTTTGAATCCTAATTTCGACTTTACAATATGTGCATTGCAAGTATGCAATATAGCTCTCCTAGCACAAGCTCCACCTCAATGAGTGACATGAGACTTGAGACAGGAAATTGGTAAGGAAATACACCATGAGTGACTTGAGAGTACCACCTAAGGAACTCCATTTTTTGAAAATCCCAAAACCTCCGGTTTGATTGTCAAGCAAGGTAGAAGGAAAGGTGCTTGGTCTAAGTCGTTCTAGCCATCAACCGCCCAAGACAATGAGAAGCTACAAGCCCCATGAGAGGCCAATGTAATAAGGGAAGTCTATTTTACCAGCTTATTCAATCCTTGGTAGAATATCTTGCTGAACCACTAGTACTTTTGAGGAGTAATGAGGAAGCAACTCCTGATCCACTGAGCCCAAAAGTTCTAATCTTTGCTCGGGACGAGCAAGGGTTAAGCTTGGAGGAGTTGTTGACGGTCCTTATAATATAAAATCCGACCGTCAATAGGCTCAGAAACCAATAAAGATCAAGGCATAACTTAGACATTAGTGTTCAAATAATAGTATACCATGCATATCTGGAATATATTTGAGTACAGGGACTACGGTGCAAAAGATGGGCGAAACTGGGCACAGGCCCAGGTCGGCCGACCTGGCTAGGTCGGGCGACCTGGCCTGAACCCCGATCAAGCTCAATTTCGACACAGGTCAAGAAGCACACTGAAGAAGGATCATGGACGTTGATTCATCGTCGGTTCAAGTCAAGGGTGAGGATGAGCCACGTGTCATTCCCATGGATTGAAGGGCCCACACATCAACACAATTGCACCCAAATGGAGTATACCCACCTGGAACCGTCATGAGGACCCACATGGAAGTCTACCAGAGAAGAGTGGGGCCGAATGGCGGCGGAACCAGGTCGGCCGACTCAGCTAGGTCGGCCGACCTGGCCCTGCGGCCGTTTCGCTTCCCCCTTGACCAGTACCTGTAAACCGTCATCAGGAGTTCATCAAGCCATGCATGGCTGAAGACAGTGGATCCAAGGGTCGGCTTACGTGGGGAATTCGGCCGACCTAGGCCCACCTCCAAACTGCCTAAGTCGCCTCTGGCCGGCTCCAACCGCCTATGTGATGCTACAAATACCTGCAAAGGGCGTCGTACTCAACACACACCAGAAGAAGAGCTCTCCTTTGCTACAAGCTTAGTCTTAGTCTTAGTAGTGATAGTCATAGTGTTAGATCTTCTGAAGGGCTTCTGGAGGAGTCTTGGTAAGTTCTAGAGTTCAGTTCTTGTATTCTCTTACTTACTTGTAATACTCTGAGCTTAATGGAAATACCTTCATACTTATGTTGTATGCTTTAGTTATACCTTATCTACTTAGTATATACTACTTATGTCTTACACCTCAATCAAGTGAATGTATGCTATGGCATTGGCTCAATGTGCCTTTTGGTTGCTCTATTTATTAACGTGATAGATAGAGTTGTATCTCGTATTGCAAACATGGTGTTTGGGATACGGTATGCTATTGAGGGTACCACTGCCCCACGGATTAGTAGAGGTAGGCGGCAGGTGGTGACAGCCCTGTCCGTCCTTTGTAATCCTCCACGTACGGGAGTGGGTATTAGGCCTTTATGATAAGACGTCCTACTGTCATCCCTTGATGAGGGAACCACTGGATACGTCGATGTGTCCTCTTGCATATGATCATTGAATGAGCTTGTATAGGGTATTTTAGTGTATCCAAGTTCCATAAGTATGATGCTAATGAACCCTTGTTAATCTTCACTAGTGTACTATACTAACTAAGACTAACATAATGATGAGCAATGAACTTCTGTGTGTCAACCCAATCATTCACTTCTATATCTTTTACCCCTGTTTAGATTATGGTACATTAATACTGTTGTACGTAAGAGCATTGGATGGCACATCTCTCTTTTAACTAAATGCTTTCCCTGCGGATAAACAAATAACGATACTCTGGAATACTCCCGGGTGAAATGCTACAACGTACTTCTGTGCGCTTGCAGAATATCTGTAACGTCTAGATTTACGATGAAGTATCTCTAGTACCACTACTACTCTAAGTAGTGATGCTCAGAAATACCAACAACATCCACCACCCAGTAACGGTACGCTGAGGAATCAGCTCGTTTTTCTCGTTACTTACGACGGT
>CM014276.1:145077-167943 GCA_004135705.1 Alloteropsis semialata | reverse complement strand
GTTCAAGGTATTCCCAAAATCTTTAAAAGATCTTCCTCGAACTCAAACGGTAATCCGAGAGGTTGAGTTTCCTCTTCCTCAACGGATGGGGTCTCAGGAGTTGGACTGGGCAAGTCTATGGGTTCTATCTGGGAGTCTTCTTGCTCAGTCTTAGTCGCGTCCGCAGGAGAGTTCTCTCGGATGGCCGCTAGGACTTCTTTTGCTCTGGCCAGGGTTATGTGTAGGAATGAACCCCCGGCTGCTATGTCTATGTACCGGGCATCTTCACTATTCAACCCAGACCGAAAATGCTGCATGAGCATGTAGTCTGGGAAGCCTAGATCTGTTCCGGTTAGACATGAGTCCTGAAATCGGTCCCATGCTTTGGCGATCGTTTCCTTCTCTCGTTGCTGGAAGTTAATGATCTCCTTCCAAAGTGCACAGATCCGGTGAACAGGAAAGTATTCAAGACAAAACTTGTCCCGTAACTTTTCCCATTCACCGTTCGTTAGCGCAACGGTGTGGTCATACCACTTCCTTGCTCTCTCTTTGAGAGAGAACGGGAAGAGCTTCCATCTAATCGTTGCCTGCGTCATGCCTGATATGACCAGACACGAGCAAAGCAACTCGAATTCGTGCAAGTGATGGTACGGGTTTTCACCATCACCTCCAGAGAAGGATATGTCCTGGACCATAACTATGAAGGCAGGGCGTAGTTCAGAGCTATCAGTTAAAATAGGATTTGACGAGGGGTGCGGCTCCAATAATTTGCCCTTTGGACTAGAGAACTCATGAATTTGGATGGAATTCATGGTTGATAAAAAAAGAAATATAAAATAAAAGATATACGGGCAACCTTAGATCTTAGATAACTGCTACCGTTCCCCGGCAACGGCGCCAGAAAGCTTGTTGACACCAGCGGTGGCAAACAGAAAGTCCGCAAGCGCATGGCTGTCGAAGTAGCTTTCACCCGTGAGTAAACCAGGTATCGAATCCACAGGGAATGTAAAAGTGTATCTAATCACTAAAGCTGAGCCGGATCGATCGAGTGTATATAAAGGCTGGGTAGAGAGGATAACTTAGCACTAAGGCTCTGATTATAGTTAAGAGAATTCTCCTATGCTTGCTTTAGGCACCGGGGTATCCTAGGCCTCTAGGAAATTGCCGGCCAACAGCTCTACGCCGTACCCGTACGTGGAGGATTACAAAGGACGGATAGGGCTGTCACCACCTGCCGCCTACCTCTACTAATCCGTTGGGCTACGAGGCAAACGAGGGCAGATATACACCTAAGCACCACGCCTAAGATAATATCAGCTATCCTAACCTTGATCAAAGATTAGAATACTTTATAAATAAAGCAACGAATCCACAAGCACAATAGAGACTTAACTTATCTACAACTCAGACTTACTAGTTGAATCCCGGATACTTACTGAGTAGCTCGCATCCGTCGAGGTACAGGTGGAGGGTCGCCGACAGCCGGGACTCCTCCAGACTCTCCCTCACTCTCTCCCTATTTCTACTCTGGATATGAGGAGGGCTTCGCCTTGGATCTTCACTTCTGCTCGATGATGATTAGCCCTGCCCCGAGTCCAGCTATTTATAGCTTGGAGAGGCTGTTTGGAGTCGGTTTGCAGCGGTTGAGGCGGTCCGAAGATGGGCCCAGGTCGGCCAACTAGGGGGGATCGGCCGACCATCAGATTCACCGACGTTGATGATACACAACACGGATGAACTCCTGGTGGCGGTTGACAGTTGGTAGTGAAGGCGGTGGCGATTTGGGCGCGCGGCCCGGTCGGCCGACCTGGCTAGGTCGGCCGACCCAGGGTTGTGGCCCCTCGGCCCCACTTCGTCAGTGTCACTCTCAGTGGGTCCTTTGGTCGGTTTCCGGTGGGTAATGGCGAAGATGTGTCAGTTAAGTTAGGGATGTGGGCCCATGAATCCATGTGCTTGCCACGTGGCCCAATCCCAACTCTTCATTTCTACCGTCTTGATCTCAACGTGCCTGATCGCTACTGAGTGTGCTTCTTGTTGGTGGGCTGAAGATGGACCTCACCGGGACTGGACCCAGGTCGGCCGACCAGGGAAGGTCGGGCGACCTGGCCCTAAGCCCATTTTAGCTCTTCTTTTGCCACTTTATTCCTGTAAGCACATATGCACCAAAACTCATGGAATTCATTAGTAAACAACCCTATGTCTATTTGTTTTATCATGTTTTATATCTTTGTTGGCAGTAATAAGTTGTCATTAAGAATCGCCAATAGTTGGTGACCATGCGGTTTGGGATGCCGAACCGGTGGGTTATCTCTGCAATGAACTTTGCGGCTGTAGCCGGACTTGGTGTCAGTCACAACCTTGTACTCGATCCACTTGGTGAATTTGTCAACCGCCACCAAGAGATGCTTGAATCCGCCCGGAGCGGTTTTGAAGGGCCCGACGTTGTCGAGTCCCCATATGGCGAATGGCCAAGATGGGGGGATGGTCCTTAGCGCCTGAGCCGGCAGGTGCTTTTGCTTCTGGAAGAACTGGCAGCCGGTGCAGCAGTGCACCAACTCTTTTGCGTCAGACAGGGCTGTTGGCCAGTAGAACCCCGCTCTGCAAGCTTTGCCGACTAAGGTTTCGGCAGCGGCATGGTTGCTGCATGTGCCCGAGTGGATGTCTTGTAGGAAGCTGATGCCTTCGTCACGAAGGACTCACTTTATGAGTATGCCTATGGAGGCGGCCTTTCTGTACAGGGTGTCACCGATGATGATGTAGTTTGTCGCGCACCGAGTCAGCTTCTCAATTTCTTCCTTTATACCCGGTGACCAGCTCTCTGTGAGGAAAGCGATGAAGGGGGCGCGCCAGTCTGCTTCCACCAGGAGAACTTCGTTGGTCAGCGGGCCACCCGGGGTGGCTCCGAGTCGGGCACGGGGCTGCCGTCCTCAAGCATCTTGATGGACGGGGTGCGCAGGTCTTGGACGAAGACGCCGACTGGCACCTGGGCTCTGGTGGACCCTAACTTGGACAGGACATCGGCGGCGATGTTGTCCTCTCGGAGGACATGGTGGAGCTCGAGCCCATAGAAGTGAGCCTCGAGTTTGCGTACCTCTGCGCAGTATGCGCTCATGGTTTCCTTGGTCGTGTCCCAATTCTTGTTGACTTGTTCGACGACTAGCTTGGAGTCACCATAGCACATTAGCTGCTTGATGCCAAGCAACACCGCGATCCGGAGACCGTGGATGAGGGCTTCGTACTCGGCCCCATTGTTGGTGGCCTGGTAGTGTATCTGGAGAACATATTTTAGGTGTTGTCCCTCTGGGGAGATGAACAGCACTCCTGCGCCGGCCCCTTCGAGGTTGAGGGCGCATCAAAGTACATCTTTCAGTGCTCCGGCCGCTCTGTGGGGGTGGGAGTCTGGATCTCCGTCCACTCGGCCATGAAGTCAGCCAGTATCTAGGACTTGATGGCCTCCCATGGCTCGAAGTTGATGGTGTGCTCACCGAGTTCCACGGACCACTTGACTATGCGGCTGTTGGCGTCTCTGTTGTGGAGGATGGCTCCAAGCGGGTAATTCGAGATAACCTGAATGACATGGGCCTAGAAGTAATGACGAAGCATCCTGGCGGTGATCAGGAGCGTGTAGAGCAACTTCTGAGGATGGGGGTACCGGACCTTGGACTCGCCGAGTACCTCGCTGACAAAGTATACAGGGTGCTGGACCTTGTATGGGTGGCCTTCTTCTGGTCGCTCGACGACCAGGGCCATGCTGACTACATGCGTGGTAGCCTAGATGTATAGTAATAGCTCTTCCCCGGGGGTCAGACCCGTAAGCACCGGGGAGCTGATTAGGAACTCCTTGAGGTTGGCCAGGGCCTTGCTAGCCTTAGGGGTCCATTCAAACTTATCCGCCTTCTTGAGGATTTTGAAGAACGGAAGTCCCTTTTCGCCAAGCTTGCTGATGAACCGGCTCAGGGCCGCCATCATTCCCGTGAGCTTCATGATGTCTTTCTTGCACTTGGGTTCCTTGATATTACATATGGCGTCTAGCTTGACTGGGTTCACCTCGATGCTGCGTTGGCTGACCAGGAAGCCCAGGAGCTTTCCCGACGCCACCCCGAATATGCACTTCGTAGGGTTAAGCTTCCATCTGAAGCGACGCAAGTTGTTAAAGGTTTCCTGGAGGTCGGCGATCAGGGAGTCAGCATTGTACGTCTTGATGACGACATCATCCACGTAAGCCTCCACGTTGCGGCCGATTTGGCTTTGCAGGCAATCTTGGATGGCCTTCTGTTACGTGGCACCGGCATTCTTCAACCCGAAATCATCGTCTTGTAGCAGTAGATGCCATGCGGGGTGATGAACGCCATCTTGTCCTGGTCGGAAGTCTTCAGGGCCATCTGGTGATACCCCGAGTAGCAATCTAGGAAGCATAGGAGTACGCAGCCGGACGTAGAGTCGACGACTTGATCAATTCGCGGAAGAGGGAAGGGGTCTTTAGGGCAGTAGCGGTTGAGATCCGTGTAGTCAATGCACATTCTCCATTCACCGGATTGCTTCTTTACAAGTACAGGGTTTGCAAGCCACTCAGGGTGTTTGCATTCTCTAATAAAACCGGCAGCTAGGAGCTTATTAAGTTCTACCCTAATTGGTCTCCTTCGATTGAGCGAATCGGCGCAGCTTCTGTTTAGCGGGCTTCGCTGTCTTGCTCAAATCCAAAGAGTGCTCAGCCTTCTCCCTCGGAACCCCCGGCATGCCTGATGGCTTCCATGCGAAGATGTCCCAGTTGTCCCAGAGAAAGGAGGTGAGCATGTCTTCCTATTTAGGAGTGAGCCCTGGCCGTTTTGGAGGGGTCTTCGAGTCCCAAGCTGATCGCTTTGGGTGTTTTTGCGGATGCCAGCGTCGTGGGCTGCTGCTTCTGCTCCGAGAAGACAGGCTCACCGGTCGCCGCCTTGGGGGCTTCTTCTGCCAGCAAGGTGGCATTGCCGAGTTGCTGGGACAACTCGGCTATCTTGATAGCCTCCCCATTGCACTCGAAGGAGGTCTTGATGTCTCCACAGATGGAAAGGACGGTGTTGGGCGTCGGCATTTTTAGAACCAGATATGTGTGGTTCGGCATTTTTAGAACCAGATATGTGTGATTTTCAGAACCAGATGTGAATTTGGATCTCGAAGGTGCCTCTATTTATGTCCCAAAAGTCTTGAACGAGAAGTCCAATCTTTCCAAGTTTAAACTGCGCAAACTCTTGGACACCGATTTAAACTTTCCTAATCTCCAACATACCAAAAGATGGTGCGAAACCGACCCAGAAAAGGGGTAGGCCGGCCGGCCCTAGGGGGGTTTTCATCCCCCCGGCCTCCAGATTTTTACGGGGTGCTTCTTGTTTAATTGTTAACCCTTTTATCTACCAAGAACCAGACAAACTCAAAGAAAACAGAGAGAAAATAAAAATTAAAAGGGAATATTTACAAAGTTACCTCATTTAACGTCGTTAGGCTTGAGGCTACGGTTCTTTCATCATGGTGTAGATGTCGATGTAGTGAAGAGTCACAACGTCGGGCTCCAAGAAAACCTTAAGTCGCTGCCCATTCACCACATATTGGTCTCCCTTGACGTCCATGATCGTTACCGCTCCCGTCGGTGAGATTGAGTGAACAATGTACGGTCCATCCCATTTCTCTGCAGCTTTCCTTTCCCGAAGAGTTTGAATCTTGAATTGTATAATAGAACTTTGTCTCCCTCTTTGAACTCTTTTCTTTGTAACCTCTTGTCGTACCATCTCTTCACTCTTTCTTTGTAGATGCTTGTACTATTTTATGCCTTCAATCTCAACTCCTCCAATTCCCTTATTTGGATTCTTCTTTTAAATCTAGCGGCATCCTCATCGAAATTCATCTCTTTCATTGCCCAATATGCCTTGTGTTCTAGCTCCACTGGCAAATGACATGTTTTTCCATAAATGAATTAATAGGGAGTCATACCTATTGGCGTCTTATGTGCGGTCCGATAAGCCCATAGTGCATCATCTAGCTTCTTCGACCAATCTTTTCCTCCTTTGGTCATGGTCTTCTTTAGAATATCCTTTAGTTGTTTGTTCGAAGTTTCTGCTTGCCCATTTGTTTGAGGATGATATGCCGTAGATACCCTATGTTCTATCCCCAACTTTGCCAAGCATTTGCGGAAATCATTGCCCGTGAAATGCGTTCCTCCGTCACTTATCAAAATTCTCAGGACACCATACCGAGGGAATATCACCGACTTAATCATATGTATGGACTCTTCGGTCGATGCCTTGCGACATGGAATTGCTTCAACCCACTTTGATACGTAGTCAACCATCACCAATATGTGCTCGTACCCATGTGAGTTCAAGAATGGTCTCATGAAGTCGATTCCCCATACAACAAATAAATCAATTTGCAAATTGTAGTTCAACGGCATGGCATTCCTTTGCGATATAATTCCTGTTCTTTGACATTCCGAGCAAGTTGCAACAAATCCCTTTGCATCTTCATGCATCTCCGGCCAATAGAATCCAAATGACCGTACCTTCACATGAGTTCTATAATGTCCATAGTGTCCTCCATATTCCGATGAGTGAAACTTCCTTAAGATTTCTTCTCTTTCTTTCCTTGGAATACACCTTCTTAGAACACCATCTTCTCCATGTCTATATAAGTATGGTGCATCCCAATAATATTTCCTCTTCTCGGAGATAACCTTTCGCTTTGCATTTCTATCCAAATGATCTAAAGGCATCCCTCTTATCGCTCTTATGATGTCTTCCATCCATCCATCCTTATCAAGTATTCTATAGAGATGGTCATCTCTCATTTTATCTTCAATAGGCTTCATCCCATCATCTCCTTGATGCATCCTTGATAGGTGGTCGGCTACCACATTCTCCGACCCTTTCTTGTCTCGAATCTCCACATCAAATTCTTGTAATAATAAAATCCATTGAATCAAACGTGGCTTTGCATCTTTCTTGGACAAAAGATATTTAATCGCCGCATGGTCGGTGTACACAATCACCTTTGAATTTACTATGTAAGATCTGAATTTTTCAAAAGCAAATACCACTGCAAGCAATTCCTTCTCTGTTGTTGCATAATTAACTTGAGCTTCATCAAGAGTTTTTCTTTGCTTAGTAAATAGCATATACCTTCCCTTCTTTTCTTTATCCAAGAACAGCTCCAACGGCGTAGTCACTCGCATCACACATAATTTCAAAGGGTTGACTCCAATCCAGAGGTTGAATGATAGGGGCACTTACGAGTGATTGCTTCAATGTTCTAAAGGCATGCAAACATTTTTCATCAAAGTTGAACTCCACATCCTTTTGAAGAAGTTGTGTCAACGGTTTAGTGATCTTCAAGAAGTCCTTTATAAATCTTCTATAAAATCCGGCGTGACCAAGGAAACTTCTTAGGGACTTGATATCCGTAGGTGGTGGCAATTTTTCCACGGTTTCAATCTTTGCTTTATCCACTTCAATCCCTCTTTCGGAAATGACATGCCCAAGAACTATTCCTTGCCTCACCATAAAGTGACACTTCTCCCAATTAAGCACAAGGTCGACTTCTCCGCATCTCTTTAGAACTTTATCTAGATTTGATAAGAAATTTTTGAAGTTAGTACCATGCACCGAGAAGTCATCCATGAATACCTCCATAATTTCTTCAATAAAATCCGAGAATATAGCCATCATGCATCTTTGAAAAGAAGTGGGTGCATTGCATAATCCGAAAGGCATCCTTCTATACGCAAAAGTACCATATGGACAAGTGAACATGGTCTTGTGTTGATCATTCAGATGAATAGGTATTTGGAAGAATCCCAAGAATCCATCAAGGTAACAAAATGTGAATGCTTTGCTA
The DNA here is from genome assembly GCA_004135705.1 of Alloteropsis semialata. Taxonomy (NCBI): domain Eukaryota; kingdom Viridiplantae; phylum Streptophyta; class Magnoliopsida; order Poales; family Poaceae; genus Alloteropsis; species Alloteropsis semialata. Next base: position 160,101 of record CM014276.1, on the reverse strand, counting down.
ACCTCTCGAGCATCTCATCAATGAATGTGTTGAGGCCATAATACTAGGGTGCCCGATCACGTGGATTACCGACTACCGACTCCGAACGAAAAAGACTCCGAACAAGACACGACGACCGGATCGCAGAAGGAAGGCCCGAAGATGGTTAGAGTCCTACTAGGTTTAGGTCTGTTTTGTCTTATAAGGCACATCTCCTTGGATATAAATAGTGGGGGGTTCCTGCATATAGAGCGTACTTGTTGCGCCATTGTAATCTGTACTCGCCGAAATAATACAAGCAGCAACTGGACGTAGGGTTATTACTCGATCTCGAGGGCCCGAACCAGTATAAAATCCCGTGTCTTTCTGTTCATCCACCGTGATCAATCTTCGCACGAAGCGGGGTGCTTGCCGGACAAATATCTGCCGAGTACGACCTCGACAGAGGTGCGCCAGGTAGGGGCCCTCGCGTGAAGAAAGATCATGTCGATCGTCAACGGAGTCTGGATCGCCGACGCGTCGAGTTCATCGATGCCCTACATGCCCAGTTCCGTCAAGTCGGAGGCCATCGGGAGTTCTGCTTCCGCTTCCGATCTCTACGCTCACAGCCATCTAGTGCCTCACAGGGAGATCCACTTTGGGGATCTCGTGTTCGAGCATCAAGGCGATTATGAGCTCAAGCTGATAGGGATCCATGATCCCGATCTCACATGCGCCGGTCGGGAAGTTTTCGCCACCTTCACGGAGCCAACTCTCGAAGACATTGCAGATCGCACTGCGCAGTTGGATCTCGACTACAGTGGATCTAGCAATGGGTCAGAACAGCCCGAAGACCGCCGCATCCATGTGCTAGCTGCAAACGGGAGCGAGGCCGCCGCCGAGTCCTCCAACTCGCACAGATCCATACCTCCTCTGCGTCTCAGCAATGCACCAACTCTTCAGATGGCTAAAACCCATACACAGCAGGTCGCATCCTCACTAGCTCCCCGAAATCTCAACAACGATTTCTGGGCAATCGAGCAGGACAACCTGCATATCCGAACTCTCTTGGAGACGATGGAGGCAATGGCCGAGGGAACTCCGATGGCCACCATCGCCAAGAAGGCTCAGGAGGCAGCGGACAAGGCCGAGGAGCGCCTCGAGGCTGCCGCTGCTGCACCACCGGCTCCGTCAAACAGGACTGGTGAACGTCAACCGGTTCGCTCCTGATCTGTTAACGGACGACCCCACTATCGCCCGCACGAAGGGCGTGACATGAGGCCGCAGCTCAAACGTAACTGTCGCACTCGCGACGCTCGGGAAACTCTCAACTACAATTGAGATTACCGAGCACGTGAGGGCTACTACCGGTCCCATCCAGATTTGCCGCCACGTGACTCCCGACCAGGCACAGGAGGATTTCTCGCATACTCCCTAGGCCTGCACAAGGTTAGGTGGCCGGATAAGTTTCGTCCTACTAACATCAAGAAGTATGATGGATCGACCAACCCCCATGAGTGGATTCAGATCTATTCCACGATCATCGACGCCACCGGGGGTGACGACTATGTCAAGGCCAATTACTTGCCGACTGCCCTGCAGGGATCAGCCCGAACATGGCTCATGAACCTGCCCGAGGCCAGCATCAAGTCATGGAGCCATCTCCGGGAGACGTTTGAAGCCAACTTCCAAGGCACCTACAAACGCCCCGGACATGAAGGAGATCTGCTCAATTGTGTGGAGAAACCTGGAGAGTCCCTCCGGGACTACATCCATCGCTTCAGCGACACCCGTAACACCATCCCCAACATGGTGGATGATCGGGTGATTGTGGCCTTTAATCAGGGCTGCAAGGACGAGCGAACGGCAGAGGAGCTTGCCAAGAAGAACCCGAAGACGGTGGCTGAGCTCTACGGGATCCTGGAAGAGACCGCCAAGATGGCGGACGCCCGAGCACGGGTCCATGGAAAGCCCGAACAAAGCCAGCCAATGGGGGAAGGCAAGAAGAAGAATAAACACAAGAACAAAAAGCGCAAGAACGAGGGTGACGAAGTCATGGCCGTGGACAACAAACCCCCGTACAGGCGTTGAGGCAAGCCTACCGATCTCCCGATGTATTGTCCGATTCACCGGTCAACAAAGCATCACTTTTGTGGATTGCATGGTGTACAAGAAGCAAAAGCAGGGGGAGGAGAGCCAGCAGTAGGGGGCTCCACGTGACCAGGTCGCTCATAATCCTCGAACAGAGAACTACATGGATTGTGACGATGAGCCAGACCTTCCTGAGGATCTGGAGATCGCCACAATTTTCGGTGGCTATTCTACCCGAACCTCCAAGTCCCAGCTAAAGCTGGTCGAGAGGTAGATAGCATGCACCGAGCCCTACAAGCATCCATTAAGGTGGTCCGAAATCCCGATCACATTTGATCAAAGGGATCACCCTGAGACGCTGTACGACGGGCCGCTACTCCCACTGTGCATCAAACCCTGGATCGGGCCCCGCAAGATCGGGCGAACCTTAATTAACACTGGAACCGCCCTCAATCTGCTGTTCATCAACGCCTTTGACGAGCTCAGAATCCCGAGGAGGTCCTTGTCCCTGGTGGAGAAGCCTTTCTACGGGGTCATACCAGGCATCCAAGCTTTTCCCTTAGGGAGGATCGATCTGCAGGTGACCCTCATGGAGGGCAAAAACATCCGAACAGAGTTCCTCACCTTCGAGGTAGCTGACATCACGTCGGCCTATAACTACATCTTGGGCCGACCATTCCTGAAAAAGTTCATGGCGGTCGCCCACTTTGCCTATTCCATGATCAAAGTCCCAGGGCCATTGGGCCCGATCACCTTTTGCAGCGATCGCAAAGGCACGGTCCAGTGCGACATGAAGACCCTAGACATGATCAAGGGAGACGAGCAGGAGCCAGCCAAGGCTGCCGAACCTAGCAGGAAAAAGACCAAGAGCCTGCCAAAGGCTGCCGCAAAGGCAGTAGTGGCAGAAACCTCCCGAGCAGCGGAGACCCGATCAAGGGCCAAGGGAAAAGAAGTTCCCGAACCGGTGCCTGCGGGAGAAAAGAAGACCGATGACGGCGCCGCCGAGAAGCAGACTGTGGTGGACCAGACCTCGATCAAGGGGACGCCATCACAGCAAGCAGGCGAGTTACCAGCCGCCGCCTCACCAAGCGCGCCACCAGCAAAGCGCACCGAACCGGGCACCAAATCGGTGGCCCTTGATGAGGCAGACCCGACCAAGACCACCCAGGTGGGCTCTGGTCTGGGTGACAAATAGGAACTCGAGCTCATTGCTTTCCTTCGGGCTAACGCGGATGTGTTTGCTTGGGAACCATCTGACATGCCCAGGATCCCCAGGGAGGTAATCAATCACAAGCTTGGCATACGAATTGGTGTCTGACCAGTCAAGCAGAAGCAAAGGAGATATACCCCGGAGAAGCAAGATGCCATTAACGAAGAAACCAACCGACTACTCAAAGCCGGCTTCGTCCGAGAGGTCCCTTTCCCGGTGTGGCTGGCAAACCCAGTCATGGTGAAGAAGCCCAACGGAACGTGGACTACACCGATCTAAATAAAGCTTGCCCCCGAAGGACAAGTATCCACTGCCTAAGATAGATCAATTTGTAGATTCAACCCCTGGATGCGAGCTGCTTTGTTTTCTAGATGCCTATTCGGGGTATCACCAAATCAACATGTGCATTGACGATGACGAAAAAACTGCATTTGTAACTCCCTTTGGTGTTTATTGCTATATAAAGATGCCTTTTGGTCTGAAAAACGCAGGTTGCACTTATCAAAAATGTGTTCACATTGTTCTCGAGGGCCAAATCGGCCGTAATGTGGAAGCATACATAGATGACATTGTTGTAAAAAGTAAGTTAATGGGTGACCTGATCGCTAATTTAACTGAAACATTCAACAACTTGCGTGCAAATAGGATGATGCTCAATCCCGCCAAATGCACCTTCGGTGTATCATCGGGTAAGCTCCTCGGTTACCTTGTTTCCCAACGAGGTATAGAGGCAAATCCACACAAGATCAAGGCACTCGACGACATGAAGTCTCCATGCAGCCGCCACGAGGTCCAGAAGTTGGCAGGAATGATGGCCTCCCTGAGTCGATTCGTATCCAAGTCAAGCGAATGAAGTATGCCATTCTATAAATTGCTACGTAAAACTGATCGTTTTGAGTGGTCGGCAGAAGCAGAAGAGGCGTTTCAAGCGTTCAAGCAATACCTACGGAAAATGCCCATACGGGTCCCGCCGCAGCCACAAGAGGAGATGCTGTTATACGTGGCAGCGACACCAACCGTCGTAAGCACTGTTCTGGTGGTTGAGAGACCAACAGAGAAGTCAACAACACAACACCCCATTTATTTCGTAAGCGAGGTGTTACATGATGCCAAAACAAGGTACCCTCAGATTTAGAAATTGCTATATGCTATACTAATGACTTTTAGGAAGCTCAAGCATTATTTTCTGAGCCACAAGATCAAGGTTGTGTCAACTTACCCCCTAGGCAACATTTTACATAATCGAGATGCCGTGGGTAGGATCGCACAATGGTCTGTGGAGTTGGGGGCCTACGATGTTGAATTCATACCCAGAACTGCCATCAATTCGCAGGCTCTGGCAGATTTCATCGCAGAGTGGACTAACCCAGAACCCATAGAGGCTGCCCAAAATCCTGAACACTGGACCATGTTCTATGACGGAGCGTTTTGCAGAGCAGACGTGGGGGCTGGGGTGGTCCTGATCTCGCCACACAACGACGTCATCAGGTACGCATTACAAATCAATTTTGTTGATCCAACCCCTACTAACAATGTTGCCGAGTATGAAGGACTTTTGACAGGACTCCGCATAGCTGCATCTCTAGGCGTTAGGAGGCTGCTCGTGAAAGGGGATTCCGAGTTAGCCGCAAAGCAAGTCATGAAAGAGTACAGCGCGCGGAGCGAGGTCATGGCCAAATACTTGGAAGCATACAGGAGGATGGAAAGCAAATTTGATAGGCTTGAAGTATAGCACGTTAAGCGACGCAGACAAGCTAGCAAAGGCAGCTACCGAGCGCACACGGCTCCCAGGTAACGTGTTACTTGAAGTTCTTACTAAACCATCTGTGTCGGTTTCATTACCGAACCAAAAAACTGCGCCTGCCAAGGGCACAGTTTCTACAACCAACGAATCCGTCAAGGAGTCTATGTTGGTCGGTACAGCCCGAGCCGCCGCTCTAGTTGGAAACGAGGAGAACTGGATGGATCCAATCCGGGCGTACCTCACAAACCAAGCTATTCCGGACGATGATGCTACACTGGAGAAAATCCATCGTAAAGCCAAGAACTATCAATTGGTTGACGGGCGATTATACAAGCTAACCCGCAATGGAATGCTCCTCAAATGCATCACACGAACCGAGGGCATTAGTTTGCTCCATGATATTCACAGAGGAATCTGTGGATCACATGCTTCTCCCTGATATCTAGTAGGGAGAGCATTCTGACAGAGCTTCTACTGGCCTACAGCTCTTCAAGACGCAATCGAGTTAGTTAAGAAGTGCGAGGCATGCCAATTCTTCGCATGGAAACAAACTAAACCTGTGCAAGCTCTAAACACTATTCCTTTGTCATGGCCCTTTGCCACATGGGGAATAGACATCCTTGGGCCCTTTCCAAGGGCTGTTGGAGGTTACAGATTTCTATTCGTCGGCATCGACACATTCACAAAATGGGTTGAGGCTGAGCCAGTTCAGAAAATCACAAAAGAGGCAGCTATCAAATTCCAACAGAGTATTGTCGTACGATTCGGTGTCCCGAACAGGACAATCTCTGATAATGGAACACAGTTTAAAAGCAAAAAGTTTTCTGATTTCTGCTACGACAGCGGGATCAGGCATGATCGGTCATCGGTAAATCACCCGAAGACGAACGGGCAAGTAGATCATGCCAATGGCATCGTGCTCCAAGGCATCCAGAAGAGAATCTTTAACAGATTACAAGCTTATGACAAGCATTGGATTCATGAAGTTCCAATAGTACTTTGGTCGATGAGGACAACCATGAACCGAGCAACAGGCGAGACACCCTTCTTCTTGGTGTATGGAGCAGAGGCGATTCTACCATCCGACATCCGACTACAAGCCCCACGCGTGGCACTGTTTTCAGAAACTGAAGAGCCTGACAGACGCGTGGATGAGCTAATCCTCCTGGAGGAGGCTCGTGATGCAGCTGCTTTTAGAGTGGCCCAGTATCAGCAAAAGCTGCGACAATACTACGATGCTAATATTCGCAAGAGAAGCCTATGCATTGGTGACATGGTGCTCAAGTTAGATCAACGCACCAAGGACAAAAACAAATTGTCCTCTGCGTGGCAAGGGCCGTACATCGTAGTAGACATCGCCCGACCAGGAGCCTACAGGATCGCGGAGATAGATGGAGATATACTGCCAAACACGTGGAACATGGATCAACTATGTAGATTCTATGCCTAAACAAAGGAAATCAAGTAAGCTCAAGCTTGTCCATCAAGTTGGCAGATAAAAGCCGTCATCCACGTCGCCTACAGCGCCAATAAAAAAGATAAGTTCTACACACTTTACTCACCCTCGCTTTTATGCTCGGGGGCTGGGTTCTATTTTTTAATTCTGTTTCTACTCTTTGTTACCGTACTGCATATACTAACAAAGAGTCGGGGACTACTACGCTGAAAGATTTTCTTTTTCAGATCTATTCTATGCATCCCAAGCGCAACGCTCGGGGGCTCCCCATATGATCGGGAAATTCTTGTGGTCAGTACTTCTAGACTATTTTTCAGCATGCCCGCATGACTGTAAAAGAGCCCGGGGGCTACTATGGTACTACTACCACACAAGAATCAGGCTTTTTAAATCAGGAAAGCTAGGCTACGCTAAATTACCGAACACCATGACTACAAGGAATTACACAGTTCAGTAGGCCGCCCGTGTCTCAACAACTAAACAATTCCAAAATAGATTATGGTAGTGGGACTTTTGGCTATGACAAAGCTATCAGTTAAAAAGCTCCACAAAAATACCGATCAGCTCTAAGACCTACGCAAAAACATGCAAGCATATGTTTCGCAAAATAAGGTCGCATAATAAACATCCAAGTTTTGCCCTATTATAGGATCCAATCATAGAAGTTCAAGGTGATTCTTCTAAATCACTCAAATGAAGATCAAGGTTTTTAACGAACAGTTCCACCAGCGGGGTAAGACTGTCAAACAATACCTCCGCCTCCGTTGTCGAGTACTTGAAGCCTTTAGAGAGCAACGAGGCATCGAGATCAGGAACGTGGCTTTTCAAAGCCCCGACAGTATGAGTGGCTGCAATGCAGGCGCCTTCCATTAGCCTGGTCTCCAAGGACGAGTTGCGCTTCTCTGAAGTTTCAAGCTTGGCGGTGAGGTCAGCAACATCCTTGTCCCGAACTGCAAGCCTGCCCTCCAGATCCAAGCTTTTCTTCTTGAGCATCTCAATGCTCTTGGAGTTGGCTACAGAATCAAAGGCAGAGTATAAGTGCAAGTTTGTGGATTAGGACCAAAAAATAGACTTGATAACATTAAACAAGTACCTTCCTTCTCGGACTGGAGAACGGTGACTTGGGCCTCCAGTCTGGTCACAGACGCTTCAGCAGCAGAGGCACGAGCGTCTAGCGAACGCCACTGATCCTCAGCTGTCAAGAGCGAAGCAATGACCGGGCCCAAGGGTGTCGGAGCAGGTCTCGCCACCTCGATGGACTTCTCGGTACCACCAGGATGAGCTACCGAAACTGGTTCGGGAGTTTTCTCCTTTTCGAACGTCCTGGTGGGAGGGGAAATGGCAGGCTGGGAAGACCTACACTCCGAATAATCAAAAACAGTTAAATAAAAGTCTCTCTCTAGGAGAAGTGCTTGAGCATAACCAAGCAAGTCAAAGTCCTTACTTGGATGTCGGGATTCTGACTTTGTTCTGACTTTGAATCTCTTAGCTCCAGATGCGGGCTTTGATGGCCGTGTGGTCGGACGAATTTCCTGGCGAGAAATCTCCCGAACACGTTTAGCTTCGGTTATACGATCAAATGCTGCGAATAAACGCCCGAATATGATCATGCGACAGGGCGAGGCGGATCGCGACTGCACAGTAGCTCACCAGACCCGAGTGTACCAGGGGTGCCCGAACCCGGGGTCATCCGTTCCGCGCTTGCTCCACGGGAGCATTTGCGGGTTCGGGAGATGTTCTCCTTAGGGCTGCTCGGGACATCTTTTTCTGCCACAGGTGGTGGTTCGGGCTGCTCGACGATCGGGTGCCCTGGTCAACAGGCTGCTCCCCGCCCTCTTCAATATCGATGGCTCCGCTCCGGGCGGGGGCATCAGTAATTGGAGGGGCCTTGACAGAAAAAGAATCATTTCATATGAATCTTAAGCAAGACGAGAAATTTTCTAAAGAACCAGTTTACCTTTGGAGGAGGGTTGTCAGGGCTGTAGGGAGCTGGGACACCGGCCCAGTCCGAAAGTTCTGCACCTAGCATCTTCTTCAGACGGGCGGCCACTTCAGATTCTGGGACAACTGTTGGTTAAGAGTCATGATAATTCAAATGACCGACCAAGTTCTAGGAAAATTTTACCGAATACGTCAAAGAAAGAATCTTACCATCTGGTTTCATCCTGTTCGGGTCATTATCACCTGTAAAGGTCCAGGCATACCGATCATGCATCATGAGTGGGATGAATCTCCATCTGATGAAAATCTCCGCCACATGGAATCACCATCAGTCCTTTCTAACGGAGCTCAAGGATCCGATCAAGGCGTTTCTGCATAGCAGGGGTGACCTCGGGCAGGGCCTTTGTTTCCTCCTTGAGATAGGGCATCAAATACTTCCCCTTGGCTAGTGAGGCCTGGGGGAGAGTGATGTAAAACTAGTGACGTTCATAACCTTTCCAGCAATCTTTCACTGGAAAGGGGATGTAAGTCTCCCGATCTCTCAAGGAGAACCCAATCGACCCGATCATGAGTTGATTCTTGTAAAATTACGGGGTGTAAAAATATCTCCACAACAGTAATGAAGGCTTAATTCCTAACCAGGTTTCACACAGAAAAGCAAAGATGCTAAGCATTGTTATGGCGCCAGGCTTGATGTGCACGAGCTCAATCTGGTAGAAGTCACAGATGTTGTGGAAGAAGTCTGACGGATAAACCCCAAAACCACAATGGAAGAATTCCAGGAAGGCTACTAGCTCGAGGGTGTTGGGGGTCGGATAGACTTGACCTTTGGCATGCCGGCAAGGAAAAATGGCGGTGTCTGGAAGCAATCCCAGGTCCTCCAGTTGTTGCAGCTGCTTGGCTGTGGTGGTGGATTTGTCCCAATACTTGTCCGTGGTGCAGATTGTGTTTCCGCTGCGAAGTTCCCATCCGGCGGCGGCGCTGCTCTGATCACCAGATGATTCACCCCCGGATGAGGATTGGTGCGAGGATGCCATGGCGGCGAGAAGCTAGCTCAAGGGACTGGAGGAGCAAAAGGATGAAGGGTAGAAAGCGGATAAGGAATGGCGAGTGTTTGCAGATGCAAGCGAGGAAGACGAAGGCCCAAATGGAGTCTAGGCGGCTGCGCCTGGGGGCTTTATGGTTTCGCAAGGGAGCACGAACCCCGAGAAAATCAGCCTCGAGCCGTGCAATCCGCAGTCACTGTTGGGTCAAAAAGATTCTTTCCTTTTTCTGCGGCACGCGTCATTTCAAAAGCTGTGCAGGTCAAATTCAATGCATTTAGGATTGCTAGCTTACCTGAGAAGCTACCAGTTTTAAATGACCGAATGCTTGGTGTGTATAGAGGAAATACCCCGATCATGCCTGATTGGGTCAAATTTCCCGAACATGCTAAGTTTTTAGTTGGTCTATTCGGAAGAAACTCTTGATCGGGAGATTTCATTCTCTAGGTAGGCAGTTTCACAAACAGATTAACACAAAAGTTCTCGAACACAAAAAGAGGGATTATTGTTACATCTCTCAAGTGAAATTTCTTCATTAAGTCCAAAAGGGAGTACATTTCATAAGGGATCAATAACTATCCTGAAACTAAAAAGATCAAAATAATGATCTTCGCTTGACTAATGTCATCGGCGAGGATCAAGGCGGTGCGGCGCCGGCCGGCGGATCATCTACCGCGTTCTCTTCTTTAGAGTCACTGACGAGATCCACGAGCGCTCCGTCTCCAGGGATCCCGATCAGGTCGCGGTTCAAGGAGACGAAGAGGCACCGGGCGAACTCCTCGTCGCCGCTGGTGTCCACCGGAGCAGAAGACGAAGATGCGCCTACGCGCGAGGGTTCCAGCTTCGGCCGAACTCTGCTTCCTCCTTTGAACCAGTTCATCATCAGAGGAGAGGGAGATGGGAGACGCTGGGGCTGGAGAAGACGCTGCAGGGCGCTTCCCGACGGCAATGCTCGACGGAGCGGCGTCGGGAGCCAGAGACGCCATTGCCGGAGCTTCCTCTGGCGGCTCGACCTCGATTCCTTCATCCCCATGCCAGGGGAGGGCAAGGAGAGGAGCCTGAGGAGGAGCAGGAGGTGGTGTCGACACCGGCGGCTCCTCCGGCTTGTCGGACGGCGGTTCGGTGGAGCAGCGAGGAGAGTTTCCGAAAAGGAGGCGAGGAAGTTTGAACTTGCGGCTGAGCTTTTTCTTTCCCATGGTGTGGGGAGGGAGAAGGCTTAGAAAGGAAGGTTCAAGTACAGATCAATCCAAGGGATCTGATATTTAAGGACCCTAAGGCGACGCTTTGCACAAAAATCGAGGAACCTGAGCAGAGCCGTAATTTATGCCACGTGCGCTGCTAGAGTTTCGAGAGACGTGCGGAGTGGGTTTTTAATGCGCAGGGCAGCCGTTGCATCAACCCTTGGTGTTCCAGTTTCCAAGATGGAATATTTTTATTTACTATTATTATGGCTGATATTTTCTCTGACCTTATCATTCAGATGCAGGTTTCACTATTCAAGAGTTCGGGATCTTTTCTGGCTCTCATTTTCAAGTGATTATCGAGATATTCGCATATCCTAAAATCACCCGAAGGGCAAAAAGACCTGAAGACTACTTAAAGATCAACCTTTTCTGAACAAGATAAGCTAGGGGGCTACTGTTGAGGCCATAATACCAGGGTGCCCGATCACGTGGATTACCGACTACCTACTCCGAACGAAAAAGACTCCGAACAAGACACGACGACTGGATCGCGGAAGGAAGGCCCTGTTGGCATTTCTTAGCATCACCACTACTGGAGTGATGGCACTAGAGATGCCTTAATATAGATCTTAGTGTTATACAAGTTCTGCAAGCGTACAGAAGTACATTGTAGCATTTCACCCGGAAGTATTCTAGAGTATCGTATTTATTTCCTCAGGGAAAGCGTATGGCAAAGTAATATATTTTCCAATGAATCAACTATATCATAATCAATATACCAGGACTAGGCCAGGGGATAATATGATATGAACGATTAAGTATGTTGACACACAGAAGATTTCACTGCTCATTATATAAGTCTAGTTAATATGAAGGTCCTAAGAGAGAACTAGGGATTCTATGTACTTCTTACAAATGGGTTACATTCATTACAAGTGTATACTATACAAGCTTAGTAAGTGATACATGCTAGAGGACAAATCGAGGAGTCGTGGGATCCCCTCATCCAAGGGTACTGTCACAATGTTTATCACTAAGGCCTGCAAACGCCCAAACCCGAACGGCGAGGATTACAAAGGACGGACAGGGCTGTCACCACCTGCCGCCTACCTCTGAATACGTGGAGTAGGGTATCCCCAACGGTATTCCATAACCCAAACACCATGTTTGTAATATGAAATACATCTTTACCAATTGTACGGAAAGGTAAAGAACAATCATAGAGATTCATTGGGCCATTGCCATAACATGCACCAGCCAAACTAAGGTGTAAGACATACAGCTCATATGATGAACACACAAGACCAAAAGTCAAGTAACAAAAGCAAGACAGTAATTCCATTAAGGCTCTAAGTCTTACAAATAAGCAAAGGATACAAGATAACTGAGCTCTAGGCTTACCAAGACCTTCGGAAACCCGTAGAAGCTCAACTCCTAAAACTACTTCTCTACTAACTAAAACCATAACTTGTAGCAATTGGAGCTCTTCCTTCTGGTGTGTATTGTACAGGAGGCGATGGCCATCTATTTATAGCACTAGGAGGCGGTTCAGGGCTGGTACAAGGCGGTTGAGGGCGAGTGGGCCCACACCCGGGTCGGCCGATTCCTTGACGTCGCCCGACCATCAGATTCACCGACTGAACTCATCCACGGTGTAGCTTTGGTCCTGAAGGCGGTGTGGATACACTCGAGAAAGGAGGACCGCAACGGCCGCTAGACTGGGTCGGCCGACCAGGCCTTTTGAGTCACTGGAATGTGGACCCTAGTACTCGTGGAAGATGGGTATGGATCCTCGGAGTAACTGTTGGTTCTCATGTGGGCCCATCAATCCATGTGAAATCATCTTATCCTTTCTTTCACCATTGGATGTAACCGTCATTGATCAGACGTCCCAGATGATTTGCTTTTGTGTTTGTTCTGCATGATCGAACTTGGGCTCTGTTGGACACCAGGCCAGGTCGGCCGACCCTTGTAGGTCGGGCGACCTGGGCTTAGTCCTGCTTTCCTTCATCTTTTGGCCCATATCTCCTGCAACCAAATAATCTCCGTGTACAAGTGGAACTACATTATTTGAAATCAAATCCTACTGATCATTGCTAATTTATTTCATTTCATCATGTTGGCGTTACAAAATTTTCATGACTTAACAAGCGCCAACAAACTCCCCCAAGCTAAGACCTTTGCTCGTCCCTGAGCAAAGCTTGGAGAGTTAGGAACTTAGGATCAGATTTTGCTTGCTTCCCAAAAGATATAATGTCAAATAATGAAGCATTTCATAGCTTGAATAAGCTGGCAAAGATCAAGTCATCCCTTTTTACCTTGCCACTTATGGGGCTTCTTAGCTTTTCTTCATCATGAGCAGTTGAAAGCCATAACAACTTAGCAAGAATGCTCCCCACACCTTAGTTCCACCTTTTCACCGGAGGTTTTTAAAGAAACTTTTGTAAAAGAAAACAAGGCTCCTCAAGTGACTCTCTCAAGTCTCTCATAAGTATATGAATCCTCTCCATCACTCCTCTCAAATTTCTCTTCAATAACATAACAAGTGGAGCTCATGAACGGGAAACTTTTGTTTCACACATGCATTGCTTCTTTTGTTGAGTCAAATCCAGGGTCAACGAAGAATTAAATCATACACTCAAATCGAAGTGTGCAAGTGTGGATATGTGGTAGTGGAAATAAACTCTTTTAGGAAATTTCTCTCCTTTAGGAAATTTGTTATAAAGCTTGGCTCCTCTATTTCCCCCTTTTTTTCATGGACTACATATGTCCATTTCTCTTTTTTTTAAGCAAGCACAGGGAGCCCAAGCCTTACACCTAGAAATATTTTTGGAGAGAAGTCCCTTTCCTTTGGAGTGTTTTATTTTGGTAGGCAAAAAATATAGGCAGGGGATGCCTTACTTCCAGAGTAGAAGTTTAGCATATATGTGGCGTGTACGTGACTCCGATTTTAAGAGCATGAAATAAATCTTGCAAAGATCACAATGAACTTGACAAAACTCAAAACAACTGCACATGCTTTTTTGTAAGTGGTTGGAACATGAGGCTGTGGTAGGAGTTTACTCTTCACTGAGGAGCCTAGAATTTTGTCCTTTTTGAAACAAATACTCCGGGATCAAGTTTCACTTAGATAGGTAAAGCAATCCTAGCTTATTATATCATATCTCCCAGCAACCTAGAATCAGATTTAGCATTTGCTATCCACAAGTTTTAAGTTTTCAAGGAAGTCATTAATTTAAGCCAACAAATTCAAAACACAAATGACTACCTTATTGAGACTTGCATAGCAGGGGGAGGTCATAGCAAAAATTCATCATTTCCATATAAGGACAAGTTTTTTTTTATCACTACCCTATATGAAAATCAACAGAGCAAAAAAAATAAAAGACTTGGTTGGATGAACTTACCTGTGCGGGGATCCTCCCCCAAGCTGGACTTCTTACTACTGGCGATAGCGGGGGTCATTTGGGTCGAACCCTTGGGACCGAAGGTATGCGTTTAAGTTCTGGTTGCCCACCTGGATACTGTTCTGCAGGGTATTGTAGTGTTGTACTGACTGGTCCCACCATGCCTGCGACTGCTGCACATGATGGGTTAATGTATCATCAATGCGATGAGTGGTTACCTCCAGGGTTCCTATGCGGTTGGATAACCCATCCCTGCTGCTGCGAAGGATCGTCGGGCATCGAACGGAGGGGGACCGCCACTTGAGCTGGACGACTGATGATAGCGAGGATCTTGGGGGTTCCATTGTGCGTGCGGCGCTTCATGCCATCCCGAACCTCCTGCCGTATATGGTGGGGGTGGCTGTGGCTGCTCCCAATTTGATCCTTCTGGTACGTATGGCGGAGTTGGAGGTTCCCACGCTCCTTGGGGTTGTGGTACTGCGGCTTCTCCCCGTCGAGACATGCTTCTTGTCACCCTTCCTGTCACGCTTTGCCTGCCTTCCTGTTGCAACTCCAACAAAAGTGTTTTGCATCTGTACAACCAGTATTTCGGTGCTGGCAACGGAATTCTGGTTGTGCTATTATGATAAACCATAACAAGCTTTTGGTCTATGGCATGAGTAACAAGGTGACTCTGAACAAAATGAGACTCGTCCAGAGTTGGGCGAGGCTGCGGAAGGAACTCAACTCGATAATTATCCAAAAGGCCCATCGACTCAAAAATGCGAGTAACCAAAGAAGTACACTCAATGGGACCTTGCCTCTTAAAAACACCCATCCATTGATCAATCATAAAGACAACCGGCGAGATTTTTATCTTCTTAACCATCGCATACAATAATTTCAATTCATCAATGCGAACGGTACGAAGATCATTACGAGGGAAAAGAGTCATGGCAATCCAGCGGTGCATAAAATGAAGAGTGGGGTTATGAATGTGGCTTGTTCTAG
>CM014276.1:117585-141818 GCA_004135705.1 Alloteropsis semialata | reverse complement strand
TCGGTTGCTTCCTTTAGTTCTCCATCTTGACCATCATGAATGCTTCCATTCTCCATTGCTCATTGGAGAGGGTCCCTGAAAGATTCAACAAAGCGAAGGCTCTCTACCTCTCCATTATTGAGAAGTAGAGGTAAGGCAATATGCGAAGCGGGCAAAAAGTCATAAGTGTATTTGGTTTCATCTAGTTCAATTGTGACTTTACCCGTTTCGGCATCAAGAACCGCATTAACCAACTTAAGAAAAGGCCTACCAAGAATTATATCATCATGTTCATCATGGCAAGCATTAAGCACAAAAAAGTCGGTTGGAATAATTTTACCCAAGATAGCAACATTTAGATCTTTAAGAATGCCCAAAGGTTTAGTTGTTCTACCATCTCCCATGATTAATTTAGTAGACATTGGAGCAAGATTCAAAGTTTTACTATAAAGCTCATCATAAACCTTTGAAGACATAACACTTACTCGGGCTCCAATGTCACATAAAGCTTTGCAAAATAATTCTCCATTGATCGTACAACTTATGTGAGGTGTAGGTAGTGGCGTACCTTCGTCATGATTTGCTTGTATGGCATATACCTCGGCTAGGTGCACGAATAGAGATGCTTCCAGTTTTACTGCCATGATTTTCTTCACTTCGGTGACATGGTCGGGGTCTATCTCTTCATCTTCATCAAAAAGCTTCCGAATAATGTCTACGGCCGATCCTTTGTCCAATATGTAGCCCATATGTTTATCTAGTGGAAAATCCGACTCTATATCTTTCATGATCGTCTTTTGATTTGGGTGCGATCTTCCTTTGTTGAAGAGTTTACCGAAGTCGATCGGGATCCAATCCATTTGCTCAAATTCTTTTAGCGACTTTGCGTTCGCCAAATTTCTCCCAATTTCTGCTTCCGGGTTGCTCTTTCTCATGTCACGGACTGGTGCTTCTTCATCGTGGGTTGCTCTTGTAGCTTTTTCATGATTCAGTTGTTCTTCCTTTTCTTCCAGGGTCTCTTTTCTGAAAATTTAAGCAAGGACCCAACATGGGATTCTTGCTCAACGTCTCCCGAAAGGCGATTTTCTCTATCTCTTCACATGGCCGCCCCCTTGCTTATTTTTGTTAGAATTTGGGCAGCATTCGTGAGTGTTTTCTCCATGAGATCCCCTCCTGCGCACATTTGTACGAATTCCATGCATTTCGGGGTTAGGGAAAAATAGAAAGTATGCATTTGTACTATGATCTTCATACAAATGCACAACTCCATTTGAAAAATCAAGCTTAGCTGTTTTCTCGTGATTCACCTGATTTTGTACAGCCAAGCTTGTTTCTTTTGTTTGAACAGATCCAGATCGTTCAGTTGTTGTAATAACCGAACTATTACTCAAATCTGAATTGTTCTTCTTCTCTTTCATCATTAGAAGCTCCACACCTAAAGCTCTTATTTGCACTGACGCAACCAAAAGAATATAAGAACCATCTATTCTATCTCTAATAGAGGACCTTAAGCCTTTTAGACATATATCAGCAAGGTTTATATCAGAAATTGACAAATTAACACAACGGTTCTTAGTTTCTTTGAATCGTTTTATATAATCAGAAACCGATTCATCTCTACCTTGCTGAATGTTATAGAGATTGGTAAAACATGATTTTTGAGACAAAATATATGCTGAATTAACATGTGAAGGTGTATGTATGCTAGCTGAATTTTCATTAATCCGGCTATAGTTGCTAGGAACATTCGGAGCCGAATCATGATTTTTAGCATTTACAAATGATGCTGAATTCATAGATGTAACCTTCACTCTATTAATATGTTGTGCAGCATATGATGGTTGAGAATAGCTGGCCTAATAACTAGAATTAGCATAGCCAACTTTCTCATTCATCGGCATGTTTTGTGGTGGAACCACATATTGTGAATTTGCAGCCGATGAATAAAAAGAGGAAACACCTTGCTAAATATTATTAGAATTAGTAGCATGTGGTGTTTCATAAAAATTGGCCGAACTCACCACGTTAGTTTGGCCTTGATAATTGCTCACCGGCTCTTGAACTGGTTGTACAGCCGATGTGTGAGAATAATGTTGTTTGTTGCTAGTGGCATTAAAATTCAAAGTATGCATATCATTTAATATTCGCTTTTGCAAATAATTTTCAGAATCATAATTTGCATAATAAAGATCGTCTGAATAATTACTAGCCAATGCAATATGCCTACTAGTATCATATCTAGCAACATCAACATCAGGATTTGTGGTACTTGTAAAATAATTATTAGACATAGGTAATGTATTTGCAAATTGTAGCTTGGGCTCATTGTAGATGAACTGATTTGAAGTGTATTGATGGCCCGCCATAATAGGTCTTGATACTTTTGGTCTTGTGATAAATAAATCCTAATATTCTTGATAATCCAAGCAACCAATGACCAATACTTTGCTCTTCTTTTAAATCTTCAATATGCAAGAGTAAGCAAAACACAATGCAACCGGCTTGAGCAGCCTGATGAAAAGTCACAAGTATAGATGCAATCGGTCCAAAAAGACCAGATGCAACTATAGTGGCGAATCAAGATAATAAATCAATTAGGTATATGGCTAGGGTTAGAAAAATTTGGTTGTTGGAATAACCAGAATATTCTTCCCCAGCGGAGTCGCCAAAAATGTGTTGACGCTGAATTTGATCAACACACCGAGTGCATTAGAACGTGCAGGTCATGAACAGACCAAGTGGCAGTGAGGCGGCGCAAACCGGTTCTACCGGTTAGGTAAACCGGTAATACCAGATTTCTAGGGTTTCACCGAAATCAGTCGTTCGAGAGGATAACTATCACGCTTACATGGTGAAGGACGGCGAGGTTTACGAGCAAACCAGCAAAGGGATAAACAACGCACTTACGTAGCGAAGAACGACTAGTTTACAAGCAAACTAGCAAAGACCGTCGAAGTTCTCGCCCGGGAGGGACCCCGTTAGGGCGTGGACGTCGGCGGACGTGCCCTAGGTTGACCAACAAGCCTTAGGACGCCATCTATGGTCTTAGAGATCAGTAGACGAACAACATGGAGAGGTTGGAAAAGAATTAGGGTTTGGAGGATAAAAGTAAATGCATAATTGTTTAGATTCGATTGGGATTACCCTCAATCGGCCGTGGCCCTTCATAAATATAGGGTGGGGAGGTCTGTACCCGCAATGAAATCCTTTTACAAGTCGTAATCCACATGGATCTCTAAATCTACTAGGACTCTGCCTAAAACTGGTTATACCGGTTTGACAAACCGGTTCCACCGGTTTGTGTTGCCGTATCAGACATAGTAACCAGAACCGGTTTTACCGGTTTGGTCCAAGTGAAGATCTTCCCAAAGCGATAACTTTCTCGTCCGAACTCCAAATCGGACTTTCTATATATGCATTTCGATCATCTCGACGCAAGCTACGCAATGGTGCAATCAAAATGCTAATTTGACAATGATACAAAATCTGGTCCTACCAGTTTCTAAAACCGGTTTAACCTGTTTGCCCAGATTTGCAGCAAAACCTCTGTCGGGGCAATTTTGATCGTCAACAACTTGTAACCACCGATGGCCCTTGGAAAAGGACCGAGCATATCTATTCCCCATGTGGCGAAGGGCCAAGACAAAGGAATAGTATTTAAAGCTTGCACAGGTTTAGTTATTTTCCATGCGAAGAATTGGCATGCCTCACACTTCTTTACTAACTCGCTTGCGTCTTGAAGAGCTATAGGCCAGTAGAAGCTCAGTCGGAATGCTTTCCCCACTAGGTATCAGGGATAAGCGTGAGATCCACAGATTACTCCTTGAATATCATGGAGCAAACTAATGCCCTTGGCCCGTGTGATGCATTTGAGGATTACTCCGTTGCATGCTGCTTTGTGCGGTCGTCCATAAACCAATCGGTAATTCTTGGCTTTACGATGGTTTTTTTCTAGTTCTGCATCATCATCGAGTATAGCTTGGTTTGTGAGGTATGCCCGGATTGGTTCCATCCAGTTCTCCTCATTTCCAACTAGAGCGGCAGCCCAAGCCATATCAACTAACAAAGACTCCGTGGTGGATTTTTTTGGTTGTTGAGGCTGTGCCTTTGTCAGGCGCGGTTTTTAGGTTTGGTAAAGACACCGTCACAGATGGTTTAGCAAGGACTTCAAATAACACTTTACCTGGAAGCTGTGTGCGTTCAGCAGCTGCTTTCGCGAGTTTGTCTGTGTCGCCATTGTACTCTCTTTTGACGTGTCGTACTTCAAGCCCATCAAATTTGCTCTCCATCCTCCTATATGCTTCTAAGTACTTGGCCATGACATCACTCCACGCACAGTACTCCTTCATGACTTGTTTGGCAGCTAACTCAGAGTCCCCTTTCACTAGCAGCCTCTTAATGCCCAGAGACGTAGCTATGCGAAGTCCTGTCAAGAGCCCTTCATACTTGGCAACATTGTTAGTAGGGGTTGGATCGACAAAATTGATTTGTAAGGCGTACCTGATAATGTCATCATGTGGAGAAATAAGGACTACCCCAGCCCCCACGCCTGCCTTGCAAAATGCTCCGTCATAGAACATAGTCCAGTGTTTGGGATTTTGGGCACTCTCTTCGGATTCAGGATTTCTCCACTTTGCAATAAAATCTGCCAGAGCCTGCAACTTGATCGTAGTTTTGGGTATGAATTCCCCGTCATAAGCCCCCAGCTCCACAGACCATTGTGCAATTCTACCCACGGCATCTCAATTGTGCAAAACGATGCGCAGAGGGTATGTTGACATGACCTTGATCTTCTAGCTCAGAAGGTAATGCTTGAATTTCCTAGAAGTCATTAGCACAGCATATAACAATTTCTGAATCTGAGGGTACCGTGTTTTCGCATCGTGCAGCACCTCGCTTACAAAGTAAACAGGGTGTTGTGTTGTCGACTTCTCTGTAGGCCGTTCGACCACCAGGATAGTGCTGACAATGGCTGGTGTGGCTGCTACGTATAACAACATCTCTTCTTTGGGTTGTGGCGGGACTAGTACGGGCATTTTCCACAGGTACAACTTGAACGCCTGGAGCGCCTCTTCTGCCTCTTTCGACCACTCAAAACGATCAGTTTTACGTAACAATTTGTAATATGGCATACCTCGCTCGCCTGACTTGGATATGAATGGACTCAAGGACGCCATCATTCCTGCTAGCTTCTGGACTTCGTGGCGGCTGCGTGGCGCCTTCATGTCGTCCATTGCCTTGATCTAGTTTGGATTTGCCTCTATACCTCGCTGAGACACGAGATAACCGAGGAGCTTTCCCGATGATACACCAAAGGTGCACTTGGTAGGGTTGAGCATCATCATGTTTTTGTGCAAGTTGTTGAACGTTTCAGTTAAATCGGTGATTAGGTCACCCTTCAACTTACTTTTCACAATGATATCATCTATGTAAGCTTCCACATTACAGCCGATTTGGCCTTTGAGAACAATGTGAACACACTTCTGATAAGTACAACCTGCGTTTTTCAGACCAAAAGGCATCTTTATATAACAATAAACACCGAAGGGAGTTACAAATGCAGTTTTCTCCTCATCGTCAATGCACATACTGATTTGGTGATACACCGAATAGGCATCTAGAAAACAAAGCAGCTCACATCCTAAGGTTGAATCTACAATTTGATCTATCCTAGTAATGGATACTCGTCCTTCGGGCATGCTTTATTCAGGTCGGTGTAGTCCATACACATTTGCCATGTTCCACTGGGTTTCTTTACCATGACTAGGTTTGCCAGCCAATCTAGAAAAGGGACTTCTCGAACGAAGCTGGCCTTGAGTAGTCGGTTTATTTCTTTGTTGATGGCATCTCGTTTCTCCAGTGTGTATCTTTTCTGCTTCTGCTTGACTGGTCGGACGCTAGTTCGTATGCCAAGCTTGGGCTCTATTACCTAACAGGGGATCCCGGGCATATCAGATGGTTCCGAAGCGAACACGACAGCGTTTGACTGGAGGAAGCAATGAGCTTGAGTTCCTATTTGTCACCCAGACCAGTTCCCACGATCACGGTCTTGGTCGGGTCGGTTTCGTCAATCGCTACCGCTTTGGTGCCTGACTCGATACGCTTCTGTGAAGGTGTGATCAGGGAGGCTTCAGCTGGTGAGTCACCTGTGGCTGTTGGTGGTGTCCCCTTGTCCGGGGTCTGCCCCACCATAGCTAGCTTTGCTGCGGCCTCCCCATCCGGGTTTTTGTCCACTGCAAGCACTAGCTGTGCTTTTGCCCTTGATCGGGCCTCTGTTGCTCGGGAGGTTTCGGCGACAGTAGCCTACCCGGCAGTACTTGGTTGACTCTTGGGCTTCTTCTTGGCAGGTTCGGCAGCCTTGGCCAGGTCCTGCTCTCCTCCCTTGATCATATCTAGGGTTTTTAGATCGCATTGAACTGCACCCTTTCTGTCACCGCAGATGGTGATTGGGCCCAAAGGCCTCAGGATCTTAATCATGGAGTAGGCAAAGTCCGCGGCCGCCATTAACTTTTTCAGGAACGGCCTGCCCAAGATGCAGTTGTAAGCTGACATGAAATCGGCCACCTCTAAGGTGAGGAACTCTGATCCGATGTTTCTCCCTTCCATGAGGGTTACTTGCAGATCGATCCTCCCCAACGGGACAGCCTGAATGCCTGGTATCACCCCGTAGAAAGGTTTGTCCACCGGTGACAATGATCTTGCATGAGCCGATCCAAGGCTTGATGGACAGTGGTAGCAGTGGCCCATCGTATAGCGTGTTGGGGTGGTCCCTTTGATCGAAGGTGATCAGGACATCAGACCACCTCAACGGCTGCTTGCAGGGTTCGGTGCTCGCTATATGCCTACCGAACAGCTTTAGTTGGGATTTTGAGGTCTGTTCATGGTCCTTATTGGTGCACTTTTAGGGCTAATTTGGCATTGGTTTTGGACTAATTCTTATACTAACCCACCACTTGGCAGCTGAAATAACCCCATTTTCGAATATGTCTTGTATTTTGGAGCATGTTGTGATTTTATAGGAAATACGGCATACTTGGCGGAGTTTGACGTGGACCAAAGCACTCACATGGATAAGGATTGAGGAGAAGGGCCAGCCCGCGAAAGATGAAGACGAGATGAGCCAAAACAGGCCTAGGCCGGCCGGCCTGGAGCCTGTGAGCTAGCCGGCCTAGCCTGTTCCGAGGCCCGATCGCGCTCCCCTTTCTTCAGCACGAAGTAAACGCAAACCCTAAGGGTTCCCTCCGCTGTCATTCACCAGAGACCTATATGAACACCCCCGAGGACGTCGTCAAGTGATCCATCATAGAGGATATTAGATCTAAAGCCACCATTGGAGAGAAACACAAGGAGGAGACGCCACTGGAGGTCCTACCCATCGTCTGGGCGCCGTCTCAAGTTGGAGGACAGCATGGAGATCATCCTTGCCGGAGGCTTCCACACCATGAATCACTGTCATGCCTAGCTTCAAGGGGTAAAGTCCTTGTTTG
The DNA here is from genome assembly GCA_004135705.1 of Alloteropsis semialata. NCBI lineage: Eukaryota > Viridiplantae > Streptophyta > Magnoliopsida > Poales > Poaceae > Alloteropsis > Alloteropsis semialata. The sequence goes on along the minus strand of CM014276.1, from coordinate 134,352 downwards.
TCCATGGGGTTGTAAGGAGATCTTGATTTGTAATTGCCGAATCCTTTTGTGAGATCAATCTATCATGTTCTTAGTTGATGGTGCTTTTCATCTTAATAGTTGGCCAAAATTAACCATGGGTGTGCATATCTCTCGTAGTCTTGCATGCTTAGGTCACATCAACGTTTCATGTTCCCATAGCTCGATAGGTGAGTACCCTCGTGTAGTGACAGTATGTGGGAGGGAAAGTGTTGAGTTTGGTTCACATCTTCATCATTGATAGATTAGATTGGTTTTATCTTGCTTGGCGATTACATCTCAAAGTGATCCTAGACCCTATGGGCAAATGCTTCCATACCTTGTGTACTCCTCTCTACTGCTTGTAACATTGATTAGGTTAGATTGTTCTTAGATTCATACATCGCTATTAAATCAAAAGAACTCTCTTGCTAACATTATTAGTGCTAGGTTAAGTGTAGAAATCCCTTGTTCCGTGGATTGATAAACCTTGGGGGAATTCTCTAAGGGAAAAGCTACAACCGATCCGTGCACTTACAGTTCATAATTGGTGTGCCTAAGAGCCGTCAACAAGCTTTTCTGGCACCGTTGCCAGGGAACAAGCTAGATTGCTATGTTTAACTTTGTATTAATTTTGTTAGTTACTAACTCCTAACCTTTTCTCTAGAAAAATCTTTGTTTTTGTTTTTGTTGTCTGTTGGCGATTCTTAATGACAACTTATTAGTGCCAACAAAGATATAAAACATGATAAAACAAATAGACATAGGGTTGTTTACTAATGAATTCCATGAGTTTTGGTGCATATGTGCTTATAGGAATAAAGTGGCAAAAGAAGAGCTAAAATGGGCTTAGGGCCAGGTCGCCCGACCTTCCCTGGTCGGCCGACCTGGGTCCAGGCCCGATGAGGTCCATCTTCATCCCACCAACAAGAAGCACACTCAGGAGCGATCAGGCACGTTGAGATCAAGACGGTGGAAATGAAGAGTTGGGATTGGGCCACGTGGCAAGCACATGGATTCATGGGCCCACATCCCTAACTTAACTGACACATCTTTGCCATTACCCACCGGAAACCGACCAAAGGACCCACTGGAGAGTGACACTGACGAAGTGGGGCCGAGGGGCCACAGCCCTGGGTCGGCCGACCGGGCCGCGCGGCCAAATTGCCACCGCCTTCACTAGCAACTGTCAACCGCCACCAGGAGTTCATCCGTGCCGTGTATCATCAACATCGGTGAATCTGATGGTCGGCCGACCCCCCCTAGTCAGCCGACCTGGGCCCATCTCCGGACCGCCTCAACCGCTGTAAACCGACTCCAAACCGCCTCTTCAAGCTATAAATAGCTGGACTCGAGGCAGGGCTAATCATCAAAGAGCAGAAGTGAAGATCCAAGGCGAAGCCCTGCTCATATCCAGAGTAGAAATAGGGAGAGAGTGAGGCAGAGTCTAGAGGAGTCCCGGCCTGTCGGCGACCGTCCACCTGTACCTCGACGGATGCGAGCTACTCAGTAAGTATCCAGGATTCAACTAGTAATTAAGTCTGAGTTATAGATAAGTTAAGTCTCTATTGTGCTTGTGGATTCGTTGCTTTATTTATAAAGTATTGTAATCTTTGATCAAGGTTAGGATAGCTGATATTATCTTAGGCGTGGTGCTTAGGTGTATATCTGCCCTCGTTTGCCTCGTAGCCTCACGGATTAGTAGAGGTAGGCGGCAGGTGGTGACAGCCCTGTCCGTCCTTTGTAATCCTCCACGTACGGGTACGGCGTAGAGCTGTTGACCGGCAATTTCCTAGAGGCCTAGGATACCCCGGTGCCTAAAGCAAGCATAGGAGAATTCTCTTAACTATAATCAGAGCCTTAGTGCTAAGTTATCCTCTCTACCCAGCCTTTATATATACTCGATCGATCCGGCTCAGCTTTAGTGATTAGATATACTTTTACGTTTCCTGTTGATTCGATGCCTGGTTTACTCACGGGTGAAAGCTACTTCGACAACCGTGCGCTTGTGGACTTTCATTTTGCCACCACTGGTGTCAACATTGTCTAGACGGCTCTTGTCGTTCAACCCATGGAGGAAGGAGAAAAATCACTAAGGGATTATGCAAGCCCGCAATCGGAGGACTTCGACATGTAAAAATCAGATTCGACACTTGAAGCCACCGAGTATGAAATCAAGCCTCAAATCATCAAGATGGTGGCTGCAAATCCATTTAGAGGGGTGGAGACCGACAACCCATATAGACACATCAAGTGGTTCACGATGCTATGCAATATGGTACAACAGGATGGAGTTCCTTTAGCTTGGTTTAGATGGAATCTTTTCCCATACTCACTTGCAGAAGAAGCAAAAAGATGGTACGCGCCTGCATCCTTTGAGGTGAAAGGAAATTGGAATGAGTTAATGAAGAAATTTTATGGACGGTTCTTTCCGATATCCAAAATCCAACACGTTACATGGCAAGTGATCAACTTTACGCAAGGAGAAGATGAAGGAATTGATCAAGCATGGGATAGATTCATTGGATTGATTGAACAAGGACCGAAGCTAGGATTCTCCAGTGTGTACTCTTGCATACTTTCTATTTTTCCCTAACCCCCAAATGAATGGAATTCGTACAAATGTGCATAGGAGGGGATCTCATGGAGAAAACACTCACAGAAGCTGCCCAAATTCTACAAAAAATAAGCAAGGGGGCAGCCATGCGAAGAGATTGGGAAAATCGCCTTTCGGGAGACGTCGAGCAAGAATCCCATGTGGGGGTGCTTGCTAGAATTTTCAGAAAAGAGACCCCGGAAGCAAGGGAAGAACAACTGAATCATGAAAAAGCTACAAGAGCAACCCATGATGAAGAAGCACTGGTCCGAGACATCAAGAAGAATATGCCGGAGGTGGAAATTGGGAGGAGTTTAGGGAATTGCAAAGTCGCTAAAAGAATTTGAGCAAATGGATTGGATCCCGATCGACTTCGGTAAACTCTTCGACAAAGGAAGATCAAACCCAAATCAAAAGAAGTCCATGAAAGCAATAGAGTCAGATTTCCCACCGGATAAACATACGGGCTATATATTGGGCAAGGGATCGGTCAGAGAAATTATTTGGAAGCTTTTTGGTGAAGATGAAGAGATAGACCCCGACCATGTCGCCGAAGTGAAGAAAATCATGGGAGTGAAACCTGAAACATCTCCATTCATGCACTAGCCGAGGTGTATGCCATACAAGCAAATCACGACGAAGGTACGCCATTACCTACACCTCACATAAGTTGCATGATCAATGGAGAATTATTTTGCAAAGCTTTATGCGACATTGGAGCCCGAGTAAGTGTTATGTCTTCGAAGGTTTATGATGAGCTTTATAGTAAAACTTTGAATCTTTCTCCTACATCCACTAAATTAATCATGGGAGATGGTAGAACAACTAAACCTTTGGGCGTTCTTAAAGATTTAAATGTTGCTATCTCGGGTAAAATTATTCCAACCAACTTTTTCGTGCTTAATGCTTGCCATGATGAACATGATGATATAATTCTTGGTAGGCCTTTTCTTAAGTTGGCTAATGCGGTTCTTGATGCCAGAAAGGGTAAAGTCACGATTGAATTAGATGAAACCAAATACACTTATGACTTTTTGCCCGCTTTGCATATTGCCTTACCTCTACTTCTCGATAACGGAGAGGTAGAGAGCCTTCGCTTTGTTGAAACTTTCAGGGACACTCTCCAACGAGCAATGGAGAATGGAAGCATTCATGATGATCAAGATGGAGAACTAAAGGAAGCAACTGAAGGGCTCGAAGCACAATACAGAATCTTGGAGGAAGAAAAATATGAAGATATTGGAGATTTGCATCAAGAGGAACCGGAAGCACCCGATGTTGAATTGAAGCCACTACCCAAGGGGCTGAAATATGAAATTTTGGGGGACAACAAGACATTCCCGGTGATCGTTAGTGATGAACTAAACCCAGAGGAGACGGACAAGTTGCTGAAATTATTGAGGAAGCACAAGAAGGTGATCAGATACACAATTGGTGACTTGAAAGGTATAAGTCCCGCCTTTTGTACTCATTGCATACAACTTGAAGACCAATGCAAACCCGTTGTGGAGCATCAAAGGAGGTTGAGCCACGCTATGCATGATGTGGTTAAGAAGGAAGTAATTGAATTATTGAATGCCGAAATTATATATCCCGTACCACATAGCGAATGGGTGAGCCCCGTGCATTATGTACCGAAGAAAGGAGGACTCACCGTGGTGAAGAATGAGAGGGATCAATTGATACCACAAAGGACCGTTACAGGTTGGAGTATGTGCATAGATTATCGGAAATTGAATAAGGCTACAAAGAAGGATCACTTTCCACTACCATTCATTGATGAGATGCTCGAGAGGTTTGCAAAGCATTTACATTTTTGTTACCTTGATGGATTCTCGGGATTCATCCAAATACCTATTCATCCGGATGATCAACACAAGACCACGTTCACTTGTCCATATGGTACTTTTGCGTATAGAAGGATGCCTTTCAGATTATGCAATGCACCGGCTTCTTATCAAAGATGCATGATGGCTATATTCTCGGATTTTATTGAAGAAATTATGGAGGTATTCATGGATGATTTCTCGGTCATGGTACTAGCATTGAAAATTGCTTATCAAATCTTGATAAAGTTCTCAAGAGATGCGAAAAAGTCGACCTCGTGCTTAATTGGGAGAAGTGTTATTTTATGGTGAGGCAAGGAATAGTTCTTTGGCAAGTCATCTCCGAAAGGGGGATTGAAGTGGATAAAGCAAAGATTGAAACCATAGAAAAATTGCCACCACCTACGGATATCAAGTCCCTAAGAAGTTTCCTTGATCATGCCAGATTTTATAGAAGATTTATAAAGGACTTCTCAAAGATCACTAAACCATTGACACAACTTCTTCAAAAGGATGTGGAGTTTGACTTTGATGAAAAATGTTTGCATGCCTTTGGAACATTGAAGCAATCGCTCGTAAGTGCTCCTATCATTCAACCTCCGGATTGGAGTCAACCCTTTGAGATTATGTGCGATGCGAGTGACTACGCCGTTGGAGCCGTTCTTGGACAAAGAAAAGAAGGGAAGGTATATGCTATTTACTATACAAGCAAGACTCTCGATGGAGCTCAAGCTAATTATGCAACAACGGAGAAGGAATTGCTTGCCGTGGTATTCGCTTTTGAAAAATTCAGATCTTACATAGTGAATTCAAAGGTGATTTTGTATACCGACCATGCGGCGATTAAATACCTTTTGTCCAAGAAAGATGCGAAGCCATGTTTGATTCGATGGATTTTATTATTACAAGAATTCGACGTAGAGATTCGAGATAAGAAAGGGCCGGAGAATGTGGTAGCCGACAACCTATCAAGGATGCATTAATGAGATGATGGGATGAAGCCTATTGAAGATAAAATGAGAGATGACCATCTCTATAGGATACTTGATAAGGATGGATGGATGGAAGACATAATAAGAGCGATAAGGGGGATGCCTTTGGATCATTTGGATAGAAATGCAAAGCGAAAGGTTATCTCCGAGAAGAGAAAATATTATTGGGATGCACCATACTTATATAGACATGGAGAAGATGGAGTTCTAAGAGGGTGTATTCCAAGGGAAGAAAGATATGAAATTTTAAAGAAGTGTCACTCATCGGAATATGGAGGACACTATGGACATTATAGGACTCATGCTAAGGTATGGTCATGTGGATTATATTGGCCGGAGATGCATGAAGACGCAAAGAGATTTGTTACAACTTCCTCGGAATGTCAAAGAACGGGAAACATATCGCAAAGGAATGCCATGCCATTGAACTACAATTTGCAAATTGATCTATTTGATGTATGGGGAATCGACTTCGTGGGACCATTCTTGAACTCACATGGGTATAAGCATATATTGGTGATGGTTGATTATGTGTCAAAGTGGGTTGAAGCGATTCCATGTCGCAAGGCATCGACCGAAGAATCCATGCATATGATTAGGTCGGTGATATTCCCTCGGTATGGTGTCCCGAGAATTTTGATAAGTGACGGAGGAACGCACTTCACGGGCAAGGATTTCCGCAAATGCTTGGCAAAGTTGGGGATCGAACATAGGGTACCTACAGCATATCATCCTCAAACAAATAGGCAAGCGGAAACTTCAAACAAGCAACTAAAGGATATTCTAAAGAAGACCGTTACCAAAGGAGGAAAAGATTGGTCAAAGAAGCTAGATAATGCACTATGGGCTTATCAGACTGCACATAAGAAGCCAATAGGTATGACTCCTTATCAATTCATTTATGAAAAAACATGTCATTTTCTGGTGGAGCTAGAACACAAGGCATATTGGGTGATGAAAGAGATGAATTTTGATGAGGATGCTGCTAGAGTTAAACAAAGAATTCAAATAAGCGAATTGGAGGAGTTAAGATTAAAAGCATACAATAGTGCAAGCATCTACAAAGAAAGAGTGAAGAGATGGTATGACAAAAGGTTACAAAGAAAAGAATTCAAAGAGGGAGACAAGATTTTACTATACAATTCAAGATTCAAACTCTTCGGGAAAAGAAAGCTGCAAAGCAAATGGGATGGACCATACATTGTTCACTCAATCTCACCGACAGGAGCGGTAACGATCATGGATGTCAAGGGAGACCAATATGTGGTGAATGGGCAGCGACTTAAGATATTCTTGGAGCCCGACATTGTGCCTCTTCACTACATCGACAATTACACCATGATGGAAGAACCGGAGTGTCAAGCCTAACGACGCTAAACAAGGTAACTTTGTAAATATTCCTTTTTAGTTTTTGTTTTCCCTCTATTTTTCTTTGAGTTTTTCTGGTTCTCGGTAGACAAAAGGGTTAACAATTAAACAAGAAGCACCCCGTAAAAATCTGGAGGCTGGGGGGCGAAATACCCCCCAGGCCGGCCGGCCCATAGACCCCCAGGCCGGCCGGCCTACCCCTTTTTGGGGTCGGTTTCGCGTCATCTTTTGGTATGTTGGAGATTAGGAAAGTTTAAACCGGTGTCCAGGAGCTTGCGCGGTTTAAACTTGAAAAGATTAGACTTCTCGTTCAAGAATTCTGGGACATAAATAGAGGCAGCATTGAGATCCAAATTCACATCTTTTGTCAATCTACAACCACCACCTCGTGAACCAAAAGAGCTAGAGCATCATCCATGAGCATGGGTGTCGAAGTTGAAGCGATGGCGGCGAAGGAAGGAGGTGTGCCGACCGGCACACCCTCACCAGGCCGGCCGGCCCAGGGCGTTGCTGGGGAGGCTAGCGAGCTCCTTCGCCTGGAGGCTAAAACCTGCGACCTCAAGCTCCCCTGCGTGAAGAAATTCCCTACTCAAGCTCGTATGCGCACGGGAGAGAAGGTGCCTAGCAAGAAGATCGCTGAACGCCAACCCGTCATCATCTTGAGCGACGACGATGCAAGCTTCAAGACACGCTCCGTCATCGTCCTCCCAAGGCGCTCTAAACGCCTCCTTGGCGTGAAGAGGAAGAGCTACATCGAGAAAACTCCTGAGCCTAAGGACTTTGGAGGGGATAGCGATTGGGAAGAAGATCGGAGTGCCGCTTCATGGGGCGCCGCCGGACGCGATGACGACGACGGGTACATATGGGAGGACGAACCAAAGGAGGTGGACAAGCCGGAGGAGAATCACCATGATGAGCCTAAGGAAGACGAACCTAAGGGCGGCGATGATCCAAACTCCCCCGAGCGTCACAATGGATGTTGCCGTCCTTGCCGTGAGAATATTCATTCACTTTTTGAAGCCCTAGATGAGTGCCTCCAATCTTTGGAGTTGCTTAATCAAAAGGTGGAAGATCTTAAATGGCAATCGGACGGCGATTTCAAGTTCCTCAACCGCAATGTGAGGATTCTTTTTAGCATGTATGGGAACTTGAAGAAGCAAAGAGAAGGGAGTAGCAACCGTGCTAAGTGCAATTGCCCGAGGTGCCGTTGAAGGTTTTACGAGCGTCTCACCCATGTGATCTATTTTCTTACGACAAGGACATCGTAAAATCTAAGCATGGGGGGAGGTGTGACACGTTGTGTTTTTAAATTTTCTTTAGCCATTTTTCACCGAGAACTTGGTGTGATTTTGAGAGTCTTAATTTAGCGTTGAGTCAAGAAAATCAATAAAAAGAGTTTTTTGATTAATTGTTGGATCGAGCAAATTTACTTATGCATTCAGTTTTTACCTTATTTCTTTAAAGTACTTGTTCATGAGCATTGTCTTGGAATTGAATCTTAGTTGTGGAGTTTATTATTTGATTTATCCTTACAAATACCCATACCCGATCTTGAACTAGTGCTTGGTTTTGATGATACTTGCTAGTAAGGCTAGAATTGGAGGAAATTTATTTTACCACTCTTTTAAAACCCCCGCAAATGCAAGGTTGATCTCGTTCTTGTCAAGTTGAGAGATTATATCCTATACCTACCAAAGCCACTTTATAATCGTTCCACCATAAGCATTGGAGGTGCAATGAGTTGTGTTAGGATTTCTTTCTCTCAGAAGTTTTAATTTTGAGCAATGATCATGTCCTTGATTATCTTATCTCTTATTTGCTAGCCTCGTCAATATTGGGTAATGAGAGTTCTTCATTGGAACAACTCATATGATCTACCGGATTCCAAAACCCAAACCCAAATACATCTTGTTTTATTATCTTTTCCTTGAACACAACCCATTACTGGAAGATTTGTTCTCTTTCTGGGCGAAGTTTGAATAAAATATAATTTGAGAAGAGAGCAAGGAAGGAGTACGAAAAAGATCGAACCGGAACCGAGCTGGGGAGACCCTAGGCCAGCCGGCCTGGACACCTTGAGCCAGCCGGCCTAGCACCCCCAGTGGCGGTTCAAGCTCTAAAAAATTGTGGAGTTGCCTTGATGTTTTATTTGTCCATTTGCATGAGGAATTGTTCAAGGGAGGTTCAGAGAAGAGAAGGAAAATTCAGGAAAGAAAGAAAAAGAAAGAAAAAATATATAAATGAAAAGAAAAAATGCAATAAAAGAGGGAGAGTTCTAAAGTTGGAATACTAAGAGAAGTGCAAAGGAACACCGCCTTATTGTTGAGAACAAATCTTCTTTTCCAACCATGTGCAATCCAACAACGAGGACGTCGCTTGTGCCTTGAAGTCAATTTTTATATGCCCTTGCACATGTCCACCATTCTAAATCTTCTTATCCTTGAAACCCCTCACATTATGGTAACATTCTCATGATCATTGGCTCGGAAGGTAAACAACCGTTAGAAAGTTTTCTTAATTTGACAATATGTGTATTTACTTTGCTTGCCCTACCTATAACTCCACTTAAACTTGAGAGAATTGTGTGGTGAGTTGAGAGCTTACAAAACCTAATAGGATAGCCACTTATACTTGAGTTGTGAGTTGAGAGCTTGCAAAGTAGGATAGCCACTTATATTGAGAGACTTGAAAGGACTTGTCCAAGAACTTTGGTCTAACTCTTGTTGCAGGGAGATTGTTTTCAAAACCTAAGAAAAACCTCCAAGGAAGGCAAGAAAGCAAGTGCTGTTGATTTTCAAGATTTCTAGCCAAAGGTAAGAGGTTGTGGAGTAATGTTTTGGATAGATCTTTGAACGCCCATACTTTGATTATCCTTGCTGCTCCGCTGACATTTACTTGAAGATCTTTGGCTAGACTTGTTTGCTTAAGTATGTTTTGTAGAGCAAGAACTTTTGTGCAACCCCGTTGGAAGATTTTGATAGCTTGATTTGCTTGAGGACAAGCAAAAACTAAGCATGGGGGGATTGTTGATGGTCGTTATTGGTGCACTTTTAGGGCTGATTTGGCATTGGTTTTGGACTAATTCTTATACTAACCCGCCACTTGGCACCAGAAATAACCCCGTTTTCGAATATGTCTTGTATTTTGGAGCATGTTGTGATTTTACAGGAAATACGACATATTTGGCGGAGTTTGACATGGACCAAAGCACTCACATAGATAAGGATTGAGGAGAAGGGCCAGCCCGCGAAAGATGAAGACAAGACGAGCCAAAACAGGCCCAGGCCGGCCGGCCTGGAGCCTGTGAGCCGGCCGGCCTAGCCTGTTCTGAGCCCCGATCGCGCTCCCCTTTCTTCAGCACGAAGTAAACGCAAACCCTAAGTGTTCCCTCCGCCGTCGTTCACCAGAGACCTATATAAACACCCCCGAGGATGTCGTCAAGTGATCCATCATAGAGGAGATTAGATCTAAAGCCACCATTGGAGAGAAACACAAGGAGGAGACGCCGCTGGAGGTCCTACCCATTGTCTGGACGCCGTCTCAAGTTGGAGGACAGCAAGGAGATCATCCTTGCCGGAGGCTTCCACACCATGAATCGCGACGTCATGCCTAGCTTCATGGGGTAAAGTCCTTGTTTGTAAATGGGGTTGTAAGGAGATCTTGATTTGTAATTGCGAGATCAATCTATCATGTTCTTAGTTGATGGTGCTTTTCATCTTAATAGTTGGCCAACATCACCATGGGTGTGCATATCTCTCATAGTCTTGCATGCTTAGATCACATCAATGTTTCGTGTTCCCTATTGACGGTCCATAAGTACCACTTTTGGCCGTCAACTCCTGCAGAAAATATGTCAAATATAATCACCAAACATAGTGATAGGGTTTATATCTAATCAATTCCATGAGTTTTGGTGAATATGTGAGAGCAGGGACTAAATGGCAAAAGAGGAGGATAATTGGGCTCAGGGCCAGGTCGCCCGACCTCCTTAGGTCGGCCGACCAGGGCCCAAGCCCAATGAAGCCCATCTTTGACCACAGCAAAGAAACACACTCTAGGACCATCCTAGCCACTGATTCCATGACGGTTTGATCCAAGAGATGGGAATGGTCCAAGGAGAGGTCACATGGATTGAAGGGCCCACCTCGCAAACTAAATGTACTCAATCCAAGCTATACCACCTGGAACCGCCATGAGGACCCACTAAGCAGTCACTCAGCCGAAGATGGGCCCGATCGGTGCCGGTGGACGGTCGCCCGACCGAGCCCGGTCGCCCGACCTGGTCCGGAGGCCAAACCGCCTCATCCTTCTGGTACGGGTTCCCACCGCCTCTAGGAGTCCATCTACGCCGTGCATCACTCAAGGCGGTGGATCCAACGTCGGCCGATCTCCCCGAGTCGCCCGACCTGTGACTGGGTCCGTTCGTCCTCATCTTCCACGTGTCCACTCTCAACCGCCTCTACAAGCTATAAATAGGTGCACCCGGCTCCGGTTCAACACACACAAGATGGAGAACACACAAGATTGAGAAGCCACAAGCTCCACTCCAAGGCGAAGCTCTACTCCAGTGTAGTATCTAGAGAATAGGGAGAGAGTGAGGGGTAGTCCGGGGGAAGTGCCGGGACTGTCGGCACTCTTCCCCGATCTTGTACCTCGACGGATGCTTCCTTCTTCTAGTAAGTGTTCATGATCTCTTATGGTATTGAGTTCTCTTGATTAAGTAAGTTCCATTCTATAGTTGCTTGCGGGTTCATCATTCATTAATCATTTGTGAATGCTTAGTGAATACTTTGGTCCAGGAACAAGACTAAAGTAGTAATTGATAGCATAGGCGTGGTGTCTGGGCTAGAAGTTACCTTTGTTTGTCTCGTAGCCCCACGGATTAGAAGAGGTAGGCGGCAGGTGGTGACAGCCCTGTCCGTCCTTTGTAATCCTCCACGTATGGGTACGGCGTAGAGCTGTTGGCCGGCAATTTCCTAGAGGCCTAGGATACCCCGGTGCCCAAAGTAAGCAAAATATAGACGCTGAGCTTATTCTTCTTTAAGGTCCTTATACCATAGGAATCCTCTCCACCCTCGCCAATCATTTCTCTTGTTGTCCTTGGACGATCTAGTTAGAAGATTAGTACACACGTTCCCTGTGGATTCGATACCCTGAATACTTCCGGGTGAAAGCTACAATGGTATCCGTGCGCTTGCGGATTTATCTGCGATTGTAAGAAATACCAACAAGCTTTCTGGTGCCGTTGCCGGGGAACGGCTGCTGTATTATCTTCGAACCTTGTTCGTCCTCGTATCTTTTTATTTTCCTTTTTATTTTCTTTTACTAGTTACCCCCTCTACCATGGAGCAATATTCTATTATAGACTTCTCTGCTCCAAGGTGTGAGTTCTTTGAGCTACCACCTTCTAATCAACCAATCACCACATCTAGCTTTGAACTCCGCCCCGGCTTTATAGCCATGGTTCGGAATAAAACCTTCTCAGGGGCCAGCAATGAAAATCCTTATGATCACCTACAAGAATTCGAGTTGTTGTGCTCATGTTTGAGAATCTCAGGCATGACACAAGAGACCATCAAATGGAAGTTATTTATGTTCTCTCTCGAGGAGAATGCGAAAAAATGGTACTACCAGACCGTTAGGGACGTAAACGAAAATTGGGGAAAATTACGGGACAAGTTTTGTCTTTACTTCTTTCCCATTCACCGTATATGTGCCCTTCGGAGGGAAATCGTCTGCTTCCAGCAGAGTGAGAAGGAAACTCTAGGTGCAGCTTGGGAGAGATTTGTTTCACTAAACAGTTTGGCCCAGACTTAGGCATACCTGACTTCATGCTCATGCAACATTTTCGATCAGGCCTAAAAAAGGAAGCTGCTTTCATCCTAGATGGTGCCGCCGGTGGTTCGTTCATGCACGTAACCTTGGATGAAGGGAGAGCTCTTCTAGAGAAGATTCCAGAAAATACTCCCTCCATCGAAACACAGCACGAACCCCCGCACAGCTCTAAGACAAGATCCGAGCCAAACCTTTTTACCTTGCAAGATCCAGCCTTAGAGCCCACACCCGAACCAAAGCCACCAAAGGAAGAAGAAGTTCTACCTTCGGCATCCGAGGATTCTGGAAATCTCTCGGATCACACTAGGCACAAAAAGGCTACGACACCTCCCATTTATCATCCTTCAGATCCACTCATGGAGGTTTTCCCCGATATATCCATAAGGGAACCACCGATGGAATGGTTAAAGGAAGTAAAACATTCTTCCGAAGCAATTCAGATGGTTGCACCTTCCAAAACCATGCCTTGCTCTTTAAGGGGAATTACCGTAGAAGCCCTTTACAACACAACCGTCGAGGCTAGCATCATGTCTGAATCCTTTGCAAACACTTTTTTGGGCAACATGCCTCTAGCCTCGACCGACAAGCTTTTCAAAAGTCCCTCAGGACACATCTTTGAAAGTCATGGAATTGCAAGGGTTGTGCTGATCAAAATAGACAAAATCAAGGTTCATCTAGATTTCCATATCTTTTCTATCTTTGATTTTGATCTTCTCATAGGCCTCTCACTAGAAAAGCTTCTCAAAAAAGAAGCATCGTGGGAGCCTTCATGACATACTTGGGAAAGCTGCTTTTGCCAATCCTATCTCTTGCCCAAAAATTCCAAGAGCAAAGCCTCCTCCCTAATGTAGTCCGCTGGAGAAGGTAATGTTTGTGTCGCCATTCGAACCTACTTCTCATCTCGAGCGACCTTCACCATCACCTTCAATCAAGCGGGAGCCGTGTCTCTTAGGCCCTCAGGAAGTTATTCTCGATAATGGTCGAGAAACAACTCCGATTTTCAATGATGAACCTCTTGAGTTGGAGAACCCAAAGGCCATGGACACACTTGAAGAATTGACTCTGGAGTCCGAGCGAAAGGATTCTCTAAATGAGCAAGAAACCTTCTCTTTCAAAATCCCACAAGAGTCATGCTCGTTTAACGAATCTCCAGAGTCAAACACATTTTGTGCCATAAGCACACACGAGGACTACAACCATCTTAATGTCCTCATTTCTAAAATGTTTAGGAGGTTGGTTGTGGATGCATTCGTTTATCATAAACATTGCAGATTTCGTGTTGCATCTTTGGCACTAACATTGCAGCTAGAACTTCAACGGTACATCTACAATTGACGATGGAGTGGGGAACTATGTCGCCAATGATAGCAGCAATGTGAGGGTTCCCCATGGTCTAGCTTCAGACCATAAACAAAGCACTGTCGGGAGATGGCCCGGATTATCATTTATTTTTCCTTTCAAATAAAAGCAAGAACATGTTTTTAGTATAAACTTTCCTTCGGGTATTTTTGGTCGCTAACCATTTCAGGTGGAGATTAAGAAGAACGATGGACAAGTGATGCTTAAGAACATGGAGTTACATCAACAGTAACACCTTGGTAAGTTTTGATCATGAAACAGATTTCAAAGGAGGCCAACACACTTGAGTTTTGGTGTCCCACGACACAAAAATCCAAGTGTGGGGGAGGTCGGTAAGTATTTCGCAACACGTTCCATTTGTACAAAATTTTATCTTGGTTCTCAGGTGATGATAACTTTCTTCTTGCTCTAAAAAAATCAATCGTAAAAAAATTTTGCATAGCTAAATAAAGAAAATATATTTGAATTCAATAAGGCTATTGGTCCTTAAAACCAAAGAGCCATTGTTTTGTTTCCACCATGTATGAATAAATGCAGGTACAAGATCAAGTGTGGGGGTCTCTCGAGTTTCCTGATGTGCACATTATCGAGACCACCCACAGATAGGTTGTACAACATCGCACAGGTCAACTCAAGAAAGATCAAGGTGAGCGAAGCCCAGAAGGGGTCGGCCGATCCGCCTGGTCGGCCGAAGGCCATCTGGCATCTCTCGTCCACATTTTCGTCTAGAGCGATGGTTTGCACATCCTGTCCCTCACCCTCTCTAGTTCATGAGTTAATTCAATCCTATCTTGAGATAATCTTTAAAATTAAACTCATGATAAAATGAACTTGGATGCTTCTTTAGTTTACATGTCTATCCTTGATTGGCTTGCATATACTTTATTCCTTGCACATACCCCTGTTGCTTGTGAACATATATCCTTAGGAAACATGTTTATCTAAGTGGTTGTGTTAACACCAGATTTTCGCACCAGATATGCTGAGTCATGAGGTGACGTGGTAAGGCTGGTGGACCCATTGACTGGTCAAAGCCAAAGATGACAGAGAAGGAAGCCGATATGCAGAAGAGATCCGATGAAGCAGGAGTCCGACCCGATAACGAGTACAAGAGGAAAGGCGCGTCGGCTGAGAAGGAAGCGTATCAGATGCAGGGACTATTTCCTTTTTGAAGGCATATTGAAAGTCCCATTCTATGTTAGACTTAGTTTACTTTATCCGCAAGTTAGTCTGGTCCGATCAGGACTCTCCATGACCAGGGTATAAATATGAACCCTCGTCCATTGTAAAAACTATTCTCACAATCAATACAACCCGGCTTCACGCCAAAAACCCTAGTAGTAGTTACCGACGAAGCTCATTGGTGGACGGGCTGCATCAGTTCTGATCTCCGGCTTACCAGTAAATTAGTCAATTTATCGAACTAGTATAGGCTTTGAATTGAGGCGCATCGCCCTTTCTCGTTTATACTGTTCAACCGATTTATCTCTGGATAAGCAAGATTGATATAGATTCCCTACGTCGGAGCTAGATCAATATTGATTATCCAACAGATTATCGTTTATCGGACTGCACTTTAAGTCTAGATTCCCTATGTCGGAGCTAGATATCAAGATTAGGCTAGATTCCCTACGTCGGAGCTAGACTCATCTTGGTTACTAAAGGCAGTTTTTGCGGTTTGTTTGGAGTTGCTAGATTGGTTTAGATCTACGCCATGTGAATCAATTCTACTTCTTCAACGGCTTTGAGCACCGGTCTTGGTCCGATTTAAGCAATATTTATCTTACAGCATCGTTCTAGGTCCGATCCTGCTTTGTGGTTTAATCTGGTTGTTCTTTGAGTATTGCACTGGTGTAGATTCCCTACGTCGGAGCTGGATCTTTGCAATACGATTAGATTAATCTTTGATTGTCATGCTTGGTTTAGATTCCCTACGTCGGAGCTAGATTCATCTTGATTAGTCAAAGGAAGCTTTG
Organism: Alloteropsis semialata; assembly: GCA_004135705.1. Classification (NCBI taxonomy): domain Eukaryota; kingdom Viridiplantae; phylum Streptophyta; class Magnoliopsida; order Poales; family Poaceae; genus Alloteropsis; species Alloteropsis semialata. The sequence goes on along the minus strand of CM014276.1, from coordinate 118,403 downwards.
GTTATGCCTTATTGCTATTTGAATGTTAAGTATGGTTTAGATTCCCTACGTCGGAGCTAGGTCATGCTTGATTATTTGGTAGCATATATTAGAATCAGAACGACTCTGTTAATGTTTTATCTACTTATTTGCTTAATCTGATTAACATCTGTGCGAGCATCTTGTTTAGTTGTTAGATTGGTAAGTTGAATTTGACTATTTAGCTATCTGATTTGATCATAGCTGGAGAAATCTAGATTCCCTACGTCGGAGCTAGATTTCTCTGAAAAAGTTATGGTTCGATTGGCTAGTTAGATGGTCCGATAAGATGAGTCAAACTGGCAACTAGGCAAGGTGGACAATGTATCGGCTTACACTTTGTTTATTTGATATCTTGTTTAAAGACACAGCTGATCCATTACTTTACATATTGGCCTTGTTTTATGCTTTATTTTATTATTCAAAGGCTGATCTGTTATATCAATCAAGGTCCGATCCTGATTGGTCTGATTCTGAGGTCTGATTTGGTGTCTGATTGAGGTCCGATTACTCGGTCTGATTGACGTCATCATTGAAGTCCGATTTTGAGGTCCGATTGGTATCGGCCGACACGTGCCTGATTGGGTCTTGGCTAAAATTCGACGTCACTCTATCGTCTGAAATAGAGCCGGCACAATCAAAGAGTAATTTAACTGTTTTATTCCCTTGTCAATTTCAGGTCAAATTGACTGGCACGCTGCGAACCTGAACTGGAGTGTAGGGCTGGCACTGGAGCGAAGCAGATCTCCCTGGTCTTCGTGTGCTGCACGCGGAGGATACGACCGCCGATTTTCCGCGTC
>CM014276.1:89002-116585 GCA_004135705.1 Alloteropsis semialata | reverse complement strand
ACATCGAAAGAATGAAGATCACAACTCTAGAAGCAAGGAGAAGGCATCGTTGTGCCAGAATCCGGTGGTTTCCAGCAGCCCTGGAAAAACCAGTATTACCGGTTTACCAAACCGGTATAACCGGTTTCTGCAGAATGCTGATGCAGGTTTCCGTCAAGAGAGGAAACACGACATCATTCATATCAAAGTTCCACGCCTCTCCAACATATTTGATAAGGTATGCTTTACAAGTAATTTACCTAATTCCCAATCAGATCATATGTTTTCAATTAATTCATCTACTGGTGACAATTCTATGAATAATCTTAAAAGATCGATTGAGGAGGGTGATTTATTTGTTAGCAACAAAATGAATTCAGATATTGTCAGCAAGTGCATTGTAAAAATTAGAAAAGCTAATAGTAGTAATGTTTTGGCATTTAAATTTTCTATATCATCATTGCTAAAGTTTTTGTCTTCATGGTTTGCTTGTGGTCATTCTGGATTTAAAAGCAAGAAACCAAAGTTGATAAACATTGTGAAGCCCGATGATAATATAGTGATCAATTCCAAAACATCGGGTAAAGGAAGCACAAGTAAAGGTATAGCCGAATGGATCGATGATAAATCTGAACCGTTCGTTTGCTTAGCCTTGAAACCTTCTCCACAAAAGAATCAACTAAAGAAGACAAAGTACACTTTTGATTTGACTTTGTGTGATGACTTATTTGATATCTTGCTTGAGCATAATTGTACTAAGTTATTTGATCACAAAGTCATGCCATCACTTCTGGAACTAAAAGAGCAAGAATATTGTAAGTGGCATAATTCATTTGGTCATAGCACTAGCCATTGCAATATTTTTCGCCAAATCATCCAATCGGCCATTAATGCAGGACGATTGAAGTTTGGTGAAATTTTAGAGGATGACCAATTGACTCCGATTGGTCTTGATGGCAAGGGATCGTCAGATCGGTCAGCATCAGCCGGTTCATGCAAAGATCCAAGAGAAATTGATAAAGAGAAAAATTCAGTACCCTCAAATGATAACGAGTACATCGTTCATGATTTACATACTCCTAAGAACGATGAGTCTAAGAAAATACCAGAAGGCACTTGGGGGCATGCGAATTCTTCCAAATCAAAGCGAAAGCCAGTTACTCCTGCTGTGCTGGAAAAAGAGGTTAAACCGGTTTGGCAAAGAGGTTTAACCGGTTTTCCAAAAGCGGTAGAACCGGTTTGTGAAACCGGTGAAACCGGTTTTGGTCTGAAGCGTCCCAAAATACCAAGACCTGATCTTTCTAAGGAACATGGAGCAAAAGACCATAATGAGCACAAGAGCAGAAAGCCAAAGCTCACATTCAATGAACTTCTAGCCAAATATCAGAAAGAAAATAAAGCCAAGCGTGCTCATCGGTCAAATGATGTTAAATTATCTAGAGTGTCTCCAAAACACAAATCCAAAAATTGGAATCGGCCAAGAGAAGACTTTCATGCAGCAGAGTCATATCCTCCTTTTGGGTCGCCGATGACAATGCCATATGGTTCATATTTTGCTGGCTTTTATCCTTACTCATCATGGGGGTGGCATGATTCATGGACACATGTTCCTTCATATTCTAGTCCGTATCATGCAGAATATTCAGCTCCAAGAAAACCAGTGCGTGCAGGACAGCCATATGTTGACAATGACCGTTTTGAGAAAAAGGATCGGTCTAAAGTTCAAGGGAAGAAAAGGGTTGTTAAGCAGATTTATCGAGTGAAAAAGGATGGCCGTAAAGATAAAAGTTCAGATCTGAATATAGTTGATGAAAAGCCAACTGAAGTGTTGAAAACTTCGTCTATTGGTGGCAAAGAAAAGCAAAAATCAGCTATTGATCCTCCAAGTGCTAAATCTAAACAAAAAGAGTTGAAGAAGCCAAAATACAAGAGTGAAGTGCTGTTGTCCAAAATTAAAACACAACCGAGATTCCCACTCGGTTCATCGAATTGGCAAAAGAAGAAGTTAGAAGGACTAAGTGCTCAAGAGCTTAAAAGGAAAAACATGGCATGGGTTCTTAAAGGGAGTACTCAAGTCCAAGACAAGGATGGTGTTCAAACAAAGGGTGCAATAAAGGCAAAAGACAAGAAAAGAGCAAGGAGGCAATTACGTCATGAATTTGCACCTAATCACCAAAGGTATTGGCTCACAAATCGTTCATATTCTTTACCTTCTCCAACAATACCTATGTCATGGAATTCATTCCCTGGTATGTTTGGTTACCCCTCGTGGTCTTATTTTGATCCTTGGATGATGCCAAATAAGTCTTTGCATTATGGGGGTTACCACCAAATTATTGTGCATATTAATTGATTGCAATAGTATGTGAAAACCGAAACACTTATGAGCTGTACATGATTTAGTATTTATATTGCTCATTAATTTATTTCGGTTCTTCATACTCTTGTGGATGAATTCTATATGGCCGATGAATCTCTTTGATCATCGTCTTAAAGTGATAGCTTCCCCCATAAGAAATCATTATGACCTTTTTGGTACTTTAAGTGCTCGGGGGGCAAGATATTTGCAAAAAGAGTAATCTGGCCATTATCAATCCTGAGGTAATTGTGTCATATTCATCTTTTGGGGCTGATTACTCGCTTTACTTGGTTTATGGTCAAAATAACTCATGGATGTAATATTGAATTGTTCTATCTTTCTTCATTCTCAATTCGAGAGGTATTGCAAAGACCAATTGACAATATGGCAATTTGGTCGCTTTATGCATCCACAATAGTTTGCAAGTGTGGGAATGGCTTTGAATTACTATTTCAAATATTTACGGCCGAGGTGATATACTCAGGCTTATCTCTCACAAACCATATACATGATAGCAACAACAAGCTGAAGTCTTCATGTTGGGCAGAATTGAATGACATGATCGATAGATCCTATCGTTCTTAAAAGTGAGACATGTTTGATGCACTTGTGCTCAACGTTGCTCCTATGCAATTTTGGTGCTGGTAAGTGTTTCTTGGTACGCAAGCTTTACCAAGAAATAGGGGGGCATATGTTGACGATCAAAATTGCCACGACAGAGGTTTTCCTGCAAATCTGGGCAAACAGGTTAAACCGGTTTTAGAAACCAGTAGGACCGGATTTTGTATCATTGTCAAATTAGCATTTTGATTGCACCACTGTGTAGCTTGCGTCGAGACGATCGAAATGCATATATAGAAAGTCCGATTTGGAGTTTGGACGAGAAAGTTATGGCTTTGGGAAGATCTTCACCTGGACAAAACCGGTAAAACCGGTTAGGAAATAGGTAAAACCGGTTCTGGTTACTATGTCTGATACGGCAACACAAAACGGTAGAACCGGTTTGTCAAACCGGTATAACCAGTTTTAGGCAGAGTCCTAGTAGATTTAGAGATCCATGTGGATTACGACTTGTAAAAGGATTTTCTTGCGGGTACAGAACTCCCCACCCTATATTTATGAAGGGGCACGGCCGATTGAGGGTAATCCCAATCGAATCTAAACAATTATGCATTTACTTTTGTCCTCCAAACCCTAATTCTCTTCCAACCTCTCCATGCTGTTTGTCTACTGATCTCTACGACCATAGATGGCGTCCTAAGGCTTGCTGGTCAACCTAGGGCACGTCCGCCGATGTCCACGCCCTGACGGGGTCCCTCCCGGGCGAGAACTTCGACGGTCTTTGCTAGTTTGCTCGTAAACTAGTCGTTCTTCGCTACGTAAGTGCGTTGTTTATCCCTTTGCTGGTTTGCTCGTAAACCTCGCCGTCCTTCACCACGTAAGCGTGACAGTTATCCTCTCGAACGACTGATTTCGGTGAAACCCTAGAAATCCGGTATTACCGGTTTACCTAACCGGTAGAACCGGTTTGCGCCGCCTCACTGCCACTTGGTCTATTCATGACCTGCACGTTCTAGTGCACTCGGTGTGTTGATCAAATTCAGTGTCAACACAAGTGTCTGTTCGTCGGCACCGACACATTCACAAAATGGATTGAAGCCGAACCAGTGCAAAAAATAACAAAAGAAGCAGCTGTCAAATTCCTATGGAGTATTGTCATTCGATTCGAGGTCCCGAACAGGATAATCTTTGACAACGGAACGTAGTTCAAGAGTAAAAAGTTCACCGATTTTTGCTACGACTACGGGATTACACATGATCAGTCATCGGTAAATCACCCGAAAACAAATGGGCAAGTGGAACATGCTAACTGCATCGTACTCCAGGGCATCAAGAAGAGGATCTTCAACAGATTGCAAGCTTACGACAAACGATGGATTCACGAAGTCCCAATAGTCTTGTGTTCCATGAGAACCACAATGAACAGAGCAACAGGAGAAACCTCCTTTTTCTCGGTGTATGGTGCTGAAGCAATTCTACATTCTGATATCCGGTTACAAGCCCCATGAGTGGCAATATTTTTGGAAACTGAAGAGCCAAACAGGGGCAATGATGAGTTGCTCCTCCTCGAGGAGGCTCACGATGCAGCCGCTTTCAGAGTGGCAAAATATCAACAAATACTAAGACAATACTGCGATGCTAACGTTCGCAAGAGAAGCCAATGCATTGGAGACATGGTGCTCAAGTTAGATCAACACACCAAGGACAAGACCAAATTGTCCTCAATGGCAAGGGCCTTACATCGTGATGGACATTGCACGATGAGGAGCCTACAGGATCACGAAGATAGATGGAGATGTACTGCTGAACATGTGGAATATGGATCAACTACGATGATTCTACACCTAAGTCAAGGTAATCAAGCAAGTTCAAACCTATCCAACAATTTGGCAGGAGTCACCATCATCCGCGTCACATCCGGCACCAAACAAAAGTAGATAAGTTCTATACACTTTACTCACCCTTGCAATTACACTCGAGGGCTGGGTTTTTATTTTTTCTATTTAGTTTCTACTCTTTGTTACCATATTGCATATACTAACAACGAGCCGGGGACTACTACGCTGAAAATTTTCAGACCTACTCTACAGACCTCGAGTACAGCGCTCGGGGGTTCCCCCTATGTTCGGGTAATTCTTGTGGCTTGTACTTCTAGACTCTTTTCTAGCATGTCTACATGCTCGGGGGCTACTATGGTACCATTACTGCACAAGAATCGGGCTTTTTAAATTGAAAAGTCAAGCTACGCTAAAAATACCAAACACTATGACAACAAGGAATTAAATAGTTTAGAGGACCGCTCACGTCTCAGCAACTAAACAATTCTAGAAAAGCTCATGGTAACGGAATAATTAGCTATGTTAAGACTGTCATTTAAAAAGTAGCATAAACGCCCGAACAACTCTATTTCCTAATCGAAACATGCATGCATATGTTCAGCAAAAGGACTAAAAGGTCGCAAATTAAAACTACTAAGTTCTTGCCCTATTACAGGAATGCATCACAAGTTCTGGACAAGTCTTCGGAATCAGACAAATGAAGGCCAAGTTTCTGGACGAATGGTTCAACCAGTGGAGCAAGATTATCGAATTAAACCTGTGCCTCCTCAGCTGAGCACTTGAAGCCCTGGGCGAGCAGCGTAGCATCAACTTCTGGAACATGGCTCTTCATGGCTCCCAGGGTGTGCATCGCTGTGACGACAGCACCTTCCATAAGCTTGCCCTCCAAGGTCAGGCCGCGCTTTTCGAAAGCTTTGAGTTGAGCACTGAGGTCGGTGATCTCCTTCTCCCGAGCTGCGAGCTGCCCTTCCAGATCCGAGCTTCTCCTCTTGAGCATCTCAATGCTCTCAGAGTTAGCTACAGGGTTAGAGGCACTATATTATAACAGTTTGCAGAATGAGGAATGAGAACCAACAAGCACAGTAATTCAAGTACCTTCCTTCTCGGACTGCAAAAGAGCAACTTGGGTCTCCAGCCTAGATATTGGCGCTTCCGCAGCCAAAGCACGAGCGCCTAACGAGCGCCATTGCTCCTCTGCTACGGAAAGTAAAGCGATGATTGGGCCCAAGGGCGTTGGGACGGGCTCTGGAACTTCAGCAGACTTCTCCCCCTGGTCGGGCGCAACCGTCATGCTTTGATTGGGAGTTTTCTCCTTGTCAAACGGCTTGGCCGGAGGGGAAGCTGTGGACCTGGAGGGCCTGCATTCCCAAACAAAATAATTAAAGAATTTTCCTTTGGGAAAATAATCAAGCAAAAATCAAACATATCAATGCCCTTACTCGGCTGTTGGAAGAGTGACCTTGAACTTCTTCCAAGGGATAGAAGTAGGCTTTGACAGTGTCTGGGCAGAATGAGTTCCCTGGTGCGAGACCTCCCGAACACGTTTAAGTTTGGTTATGCGTGCAAAAGTTGCGAACAAACGCCCGAAAACAATCATGCTAAGTACCTGGTCTCCAGAACGAGGCGGGTCGCGCATGGTGGGTAGCTTAGCAGCACCTGGTGCACCGACAGAGCCCGATCCAGTGATGGCTTTTCCACCGCTAGCCTCTCTCGAGTGCTTGCGGGAGCCAGCTGGGAAAATGTCCTTGGTGCTGGACGGGGCTTTCTTCTCCTGGGCAGGTGGTGGTTCAGGCACTTCGGCAGTCGAGGTCTTTTCACCCTGAGCCGGTGCTGGTTCTTCTTCATCCTCCAGCTCAATGGCACCGCTTCTAGCAGGGGCGTCAACAGCCGGAGGGGCCTGGTCAGGAGAAGAAATAAGTTCATCTGCAACATACTAAAGGTGGTATTTCTGGAATAGAGTTTGCCTCTAGGGCAGGGTTGTCAGCGCTGAAGGGATGCGGGACGTCGGTCCAGTTAGGGACTGCGGTGTTCAGCATCTTTTTTAGATGCGCCACCACTTCCTCTTCAGGTACAGTTGCTGGTTAAAGAGTCATTATATCAAATGACCGAACACTACCAGGAAATGCACCGAACAATGGAAAGGATTATTTACCTTCGGATTTCATCCTATTCGGGTCAGTATCGCCGGTGAAGACGCTGGCCAAGCGGTCATGTGCCACAAGCGGAACAAATCTCCTCGAATGAAGGTCTCCGCCACAGGAACTGCAGTCAGCCCCTTCTCCCGAAGATAGTGAATCTAATCAATGTGCTTCTGCATTTCTGCAGTAACCTTAGGTAGGGCCTTGGACTCTTCCTTGAGATACGGCATCAGATACTTCCCTTTCATCGACGAGGCTTGGGGAAGGCTGATGTAAAACAAGTGGTGCTGATACCCTTTCCAAGAGTCTTTGACCAGGAAAGGGATACAGAGATCCTGATCTCTCAGGGAAAATCCAATTGACCCAATCATGAGTTGATCCTTGTAATATGCAGGGGTGTAAAAATACCTCCACAGGGCCAATGACGGTTTAATCCCTAACCAGGCCTCGCACAGAAAGGCAAAGACGCTAAGCATGGACATGGCACCCGGATTTATGTGCACAAGCTCAATGTGGTAGAACTTGTAAACCTTGTGGAGGAAATCTAATGGATTGACCCCGAATCCGCAGTAGAAAAACTCGATGAACACCACAAGCTCCAAAGTGTTGGGCATCGGGTGAAGCTGACCTTTCACGGGCCGGCAGGGGAACGTGGTGGTGTCAGAGAGAAGTCCTAGATCTTCCAGCTTCTGTAGCTGCTTCACCATGGTGGTAGATCTCTTCCAGTATTTGTCAGCGGTGCAGATGCCGGAACCGCTCTGTAGCTCCCTTCCGTGGGCGGCGGCACTACTCTGGTCATAGCGGAGTGGCGAAAGGAGGCCATGGAGGCGGAGGTTTGGCTGGGGCTTGGAGGATGCGAGAAATCAATCTAAGATGGTGTCTATTGTGGGTGAGATCAAGGAAGACAAAGGCTCAAATAGTGACCAGGCGGCTGCGCCTGGGGGCTTTATAGTTTCGAGAGGGAGCACGAGCCCCGAGAAAGATGGCCTCGATCCGCGTTGTGCGCATTCATTGTTGGGTCAAAAGATTTTTTTCTTTCTCTGCAGCGAGTGTCGTTTCAAAAACTATGTAGGTCAAATTCAATGCATTTGGGACTGATGGCTTACAAGATAAGCTAACAGTTTTAAATGACCGAATATAATATGTTATGAGGAAATACCCCGATCATCCCTGGCCGGGGACAAATTTCCTGAACATGTTATGAAAGTGAGTTGGTTTGTTCAGTGGAGTTTTGTTTGGGGATTTCACTTTCTGAATGAACAAGTTCCACATACAGATCAACGCAAAAGTTCCGAACACAAAGAAAAGGTCCTTGTGGTGTCTTCCAAGTGAAATAACTTCATTAACTCAAAAGGAGTATATTTCACAGAAGATCGATAACTATCCTGAAACTAAAAGTTCAAAATGATCATCCTCGCACGAGCCTACTTCATCGGCGAGGATGATGGCGCTGGCACCAGGCGATGGGGGCTCCTCTGCGTCCTCTTCCTCGGAGTCGCTGACGAGGTCCACGAGCGTGCCGTCTCCTGGGATCCCGATCAGCTCATGGTTCAAGGAGACAAAGAGGCGCCTTGCAAACTCCTCATCGCCGCTGGTGTCGACCGGAGCAGAAGACGAAGACGCGCCTGCGCGCAAGGACTCCGGCCAAGGACGAGCCCTGCTCAACCTATGTTCTGACTCATCGTTAGAGGGGATGCTGATGGGGGATGCCAAGGCTGGAGACAGCAGAGCAGGCTTTTTCCCAGTGGCAGCACTTGACGGCGCTGCTTCGGGAGGCGGAGATGCCATTGCCGACGGTTCTTCTTGAGGAGCGACCTCAACTCCCTCATCTCCGTGCAAGGGGAGAGCTAGGAGCTGGCCTTGAGGGGAAGCAGAGGGCAGAGTTGCCGCCAACGGGCCCTCCAGAGCGCTGGGTGGAGGCTCAGCAGAGCTGCGAGGGGAGTCTCCGAAAAGGAGACGAGGCATCTTGAACTTATGACTAAGTTTCTTTTTCCCCATGGTGCAGGAGGAAGGAAGCTTAGTGGATAAGGTTCTGTTGCAGATCTGTCTAGGAGGGTTGCATATTTAAAGGACTCAGATGCGACGCTTTGTGCACGAATCGAGGAGCCAAAACAGTGCCGTGATTTATGGTGCGTGCACTGCCAGAGTTTCAGGAGGCGTGCGGAGTGGGGTTTAAATGCGCGGATCAGAATTCAACATCCCCTGGCGGTTCAACTTTTGAGACTATGTGTTTCTTTATTTACTTTGATTATGGCTCTTTATTTTCTTTGACCTTATCATTCAAATGCAGGTTGTACCGTTTGATGTTCGGGATCTTTTTCTAGCTCTCATTTAAGAGTGGTGCAAGATATTTGCATATCCAGAATCACCCAAAGAGTGAAAAGACCCGAAGACTACTCAAGGAACTACCTTTTCTAAACAAGATAAGCTCGGGGGCTACTGTTGAGGTCATAATACCAGGGTGCCCGATCATGAGGATTGCCGACTACCAACTCCATGCGAAGAAGACTCCGAGCAAGACACGGCAGCTGGACCGAGGAGGGAAAGCTCGAAGATAGTTAGAGTCCTATTAGGTTTAGGCCTGTTTTTGTCTTGTAAGGCAAGTCTCCCCGGACATAAATAGTGGGGGGTCCTGCACGTAGAGGGTATCCGAAGTTTCCCCAATCCACCCAAGAGTATTTGTTACACCATTGTAATCTGTACTCGCCTAGTTAATACAAGAAAGCAACTGGACGTAGGGTTTTTACTCCATCTCGAGGGCCCAAACCAGTATAAAATCCTGAGTCTCTTTGTTCATCTACTATGATTGTTCTTCACACGAAGCGGGGTGCCTGCCGGATAAATATCTGCCGAGTATAACCTCGACATCTTCATTAATCTTGGCTTGCCCAAGAACAAGATCCTTGAAGGATGGCTGGTTAGGATTGAAAGAATTTCTGTTGACGTCCAAAAAGTCAAGCGTTGACTCTCGAAAATTAACACTGTGGCCTGGAAGATTTGCTTGAACTTCAGTGCAGATACAAAATCTTGAGGTTCGTGGCGTGCCAGTCAATTTGACCTGAAATTGACAAGGTAGAGTTTAATCAGTAAACCACAAGGAACTCATCGGCCAAAGCCCCGATTCGTTCCAGCAATCGGATCAGTATAAGAAAGGGTCCGATTTGTGAGCGTGAACCATCGGCCTTGAGTCCGATATGTGATGATATGACATGTATTGGAACAAACCATCGACTATAGAAGCCGAATCAGAGATAAATCTAATTTAAACTCATTCTTTAATATGTACCTTTCCAAAGGTAATAAGCAAACTATATCTCGTGCCACTAACAATCGGATCAGTTTCGAGAGAGCATTGCTAGCAGGGCACCGATTAGCTTGCTTACTCCGATAGATCGATATATATCAAAGAATTCATTTAAACCTGATTTATTTGTATCTTGCTTATTATATCTAAATCAGCTATATAAACAACATGAACAGATCTATTATGTAACTTAAATTGCAATGAAATAGGATAGATCTTTTAAACAAATGTAAGCCGATAAGATAAAATTATCAAGATACGGTAAAGGATGAGCGATCTAAACGAAGAAGGGCGATACGCCTCAATCTAAAGTGCAGAACAATTCGATAAATTGGTGAATTATATAGATGAAGAAGGACGATACACCTCAATCTAAAGCCTAAAATAACTCGACAGGTGTCGCACTTACAGACAAAATGGAGGTCATGATGATGCAGCCCTGCTTGCTGAAGAACTCGACGAAAAGGGTTGTTGGCACGAGGGCCAAAAGTTGTGTTGTATTGATTGGTTGTGTGAATGTCCTTTACAATGGCGCAGGGTTTATATTTATACCCTAGAAATCTATCTAATCCTTGTCAGCTACAACAATATCTCTAATTTATTTAAAGCAAACTAATCTACAACTACAAAAAGCATTACAATTGCCATGCAATTAGGCCACGAAGAAGCTTCCAGATGCATCCTCACCTTGACAGTCGTACGCGCTCCGGCCTCCTTAGCCCCGTATCCGATCAGGACTCCATCGGACGAACTCCGATCAGAATCAGAGACTTTCAACTCAGAATCGGACTTGGCCCCTAGCCCTAGCTCTGACATGCACAAAATTCCTTTTATATTAGCCGAGTCAAAATTTGGTGTCAACATATGCCCCCCAATTTTAGGATAAAATATTATTTTGTTCCAAAATTCTCCAAGCAATGATGACCCTGGCAGTGAACGGCATATGGAAACCTGTGTCCTTCCTCTGTTGCAACCCTTGATTCTCGTGCAGGTTCAGTGTTTCAACCTCTGGGCGGTTCCTTCTCATATAAGCCCTATAAATACTGGACCAAACCGTCGTCCCCTTCCTCCTACTTGCATCTGCCATCAAATACGCACACTCCGCCATTGCCATCTCTGCAAGCTCTTGCACGGCGAACTTTGATCTTCATCTCTCAATCTCTCGCCGTGAATCAGGTAAGGAAGTTCCCCGCATATGATTCGCATCACATATCTGGGTTTTATCACATTCCCCTTGGTAATCTTTCAAATTTTTCGCCCATGCTACTGTTCATTGTAGATCTAATCTCCATCAATGGTGGCTCCCACTGACAACAGAGCTGATAGTACGCAAGTTCCTAAGGTAAAAGACTAGAAATCTTCAGTTTTATCTTCTTTTCTGCAGTCTACCTTCTCAGAATCACTTGCAAATTACTACATTTACATCTATTGCTCCATTTTTCTCAAATGTAGAACCTTAGGAACAACATAGTTATCCCTGTCTCCCACGTCCAATCTGGGTACTACTTGGGTCCGATGGGTGACCCCGATCCGACGAATCTGATCAACATGGAATCCGAGAGACTCCCATTCAAGTGGTCGGACATACAAGCATCCGATTGGGCCAACTCCTTCTGATTCTGGCCAAGTCTGATCCCTGGATGGAGAAATTGGCTCCTCAAGGTTTGTGCCACCAAATCAACCTTCTGGGATGAAAAAGACATCGGTCAATGCATCATTCTTTCTCTTGCAGACATGGCCAAGGATGAGAATTTGCTGGTTTTCACTTCTCTCTTCTGGTTCGACTCTCTGGACGCCTATCTTTTTGGCCATGGACCGATGACCCCAACTCTGATGGATGTACACATGCTGACCGACCTCAACACCATCGATGGTTCGAATCCAAGAAGACTACTCTGTGATTTGGGTCACAAATTGGTCGGCACTGGCTCCAAGGGCTGGAAGAAATATGTGGCCGAACACTTGGCAAAACTGGCCCCTTGGAGCTACCACAAACATGCAACCGATTGCAGAAACACTAGCCCGCGGTGGATCGGTCCCTCTTGGCCGTCTTCTCCTTGGAGCGGTCTATCATCTTCTTCACCAAGTATCGGCCAGACTCTTGGTCGGCCAAGCTGTCAGACACATCGGAGGCCCCTAGTGGTTTATCCAACTTTGGCTAAATACCCAGCTCCAATTAGCATTGAACTACAATTTCAAGAACAATCGATTCCCATCTTTCCACACAGAGGAAGAAGATGCAGACACTCGTCGGTGTATGTCATTTGGAGAAGCTGGCGTCAGCCTGCCCCGGATCCAGGTTAAGTACCAACAATATGGCCAGCTTCTTTAAAAGTTTTTATCATGGAATTGCATCGGACCGCCTCCTCTTCTTTGCCTTTGCCGATTCTGACCGAGAATATGAACTGCCACTGTTCAATATTCAAAATGAACTCGAGTCAATCATGCTAGCACTTAAATCCTTCATCACTCCAGCTATTCTTGGCAGCAACATTGCTCATGCCCGGAAGACTTGCTCGTATGAATTCTACAACCCATCAGTGGCAGCTCGCCAGCTAGGATTTGGTCAACTCCCAATCGGCCTGTACTTCTCCGATAAAATCAAGCACAGAGAATCAGTCTCGTCAGACCTGGAGATGGACAGGGTTCTGGCGCTAGCTCCCAAGGCCAATTTTGAAATACCTGAATGGCTATGCACCAGCTTCCAATCCAGGCTGTTCAGGATTTGGTGGAGGGAACTATCAACTCATTTATTCAGACTCCCAGCCATCACTTACTACAACCTCATCGACTCTGATTATGAAGTGTTGATGGCCCTTAGACGGTCAATCGTGAACCGCAAGTGCATGGATCAGTTGTAGCTCTTCCCTTAGAGTACTCCCCAAGTTTATCAATCCGTGAAACTAAAGACATAAGAAACAATCCAATTAGCATAGAAATCCTTTGATCTTGAAAGAGGGGTCGCAAAATAGATTTAATCTACTAAAACCAAACACGGGAGGTAGCAAGAGAAAGTTAGAGATAACCAATCTAAATCACCTAGATCATGCATATGTTGTAGCTCCGAGCCAAATAGAGTGAAGTAAGATAGATGTGAATCTCAATGAAAAGCATCTTTAAATCATGACCATCGGTCAAACTCCCGAAAGCCCCACCGTACACGAGATCACACCCTGTCACGATGCTCTCTTTCGGCGTGGGTAACTTAAGGGCACGTTCACAAGTGAACGTGTCGAACCACTTGGCAGATCCGGTATGAACCCCTAGCCACCATGGCTACAAGAACACCCCAAGCAATCTATCTCGAGAATAGATTGGAGAAGAAACAAACCCAAGCAAGAACGAAATCATAAAGAGAGGCACTTGATCGCTAAAGATTTGGAAACACATATAACTTCATGTCAGGGATAGAATTCCCCTATAATCCTACTAGGACTCATACCGTGTAATTCGACTAGGACTCCTACCTTGTAGCTGACTAGGAACCCGACCCTTGGACTATATAAAGGAGGGCCGGGTACCTAGATGGGCAATAAAAACAACCTAGCACAGGGCGCAATACTATACACCCCATACAGGACATAGGGTCCGCTGCCTTGGCGGCCCGAACCTGTCTAAATCGTATCTTGTGTCCCGCATTTACCTTCATGCTTCAGGTCTGGCGATCCCCCACCGAACAAATCACTACCTTGGAGACCCCCTATAGTAGGCTAGACGACATAAAAAACCGACAGCTGGCGCGACAGGTAGGGGTGATTGTCGAGATCATCAGGCGAGCTTGAAGGACCAAATCAATCTATAGCAACTTGAGCGGCATGGCGAAATCAAGTTCAAGTTCAGGTTCACTGGTTTTCTTTCAAGACGGCGACTCCGCGTACAGGGGCATCAAGTCGGCGTGCATATGTTCGAGATCCAAAACAGGTTTCGCTGACGAAATCAATTCCGGTGCGGTGCTTGCTCCAAATCGGAGTCCGAGTCCCCGCAGCATAGGCGGAGTCGACGATGTCTCTGAAATCTGATCGTATCGCTGGAAGGATTCTGAAAGAAAGGGGGCACCGTATACGCATGCAACTCAGAGTGCTGTCGTCTCCGTCTGTGTTTCTCTCTTGCAGCAGATCAAACCATGCACCAAAGACAAGCTAGGCACGGCAACCGAGTCGCTGCTCTGTTGCTCTGTTCCGTGCGTTCCATGCTGATCAATTTATTGAATGGTCATCACTAAGTACACATTGAAGATACTACCAGAAGGCTTCAAGATCTTCGCGTAACGTACTCGGTTCGACTCAGAACAACTCAGGCTACGATGACCGACTACTCGGTCGACTACTTCGACTACTCGACCGACTACTTCGACTACTCATCTTGACTAAGCAACTAGTCAGGAGCAGAAACTACTCCACCAATAACTAGTTGGAATTGACTCCGACTAGTCGGCTTCATCAACAATGGCACGCCGATTGACTGTTCAAAGACCCTTGGATTGATTATTCAACCATTCCAAGGTTCGGGGCTGATAAGCTACACCCATCAATCGCTTTTTTTAAGATGGAAGAAGCAGATTCAAAGATTTGACCCTCAGCTGATTCTTCGATTCAACCTAAGGCTCGAGGGCTACTCCATATGGAGTGCGACTTTCGCCGCACCCCATATATCAAGATGATCAAGACTTTGAGCACACCATACCCTCATGGCAGCCCTGATTAACTTTGAAGATTCAACCAGCGAAGTACTCGAAGAGCACCAAAACTACTCGGCGTGGATCTGAAAAGTACTTGGAGACTGCTACATACGACTATGAAGCGCTCGGGGGCTTGTTGGGGATAGAATCGCCAGTATCCGCAAGGAAGGCAGAATACTATTAGAATTCCCCTGTAATCCTACTAGAACTCATACCGTGTAATTCTATTAGGACTCCTACCTTTTAGCCGACTAGGAACCTGCCCCCTGGACTATATAAAGGAGGGCCGGGTACCTAGATGAGCAATCAAAACAACCCAGCGCAGGGCGCAATACTATACACCCCATACACGACGTAGGGTTCACTGCCTTGGCGGCCCGAACCTATCTAAATCGCGTCTTGTGTCCCACGTTTACCTTCGTGCTTCAGGTCTGGCGATCCCCCACCGGACAAATCACTACCTTGGGGACCCCCATAGTAGGCTAGACGGCATAAAAAACCGACACTTCACCATGAATGTAAGTACATCACAAGATCACCACCGGGATCCTACCTTGATCTTGATGATCCTAGCTCCAGACTCTGACGTGGTCTTCCTCGCAGGGTTCCCACATCGGCTAGGGAAGATCCCTAGACAACTAGCACGACCCTCAGCTCTCCGAAAGATGTCCCTCTAGCTCCTCTGCTCCTCGGCGGTGAATGACGAATGAATTGATGCGTGGCATGAAGGCATGGGGGGTATTTATACCCTGAGGAAACCCTAGGTCGAAGGGGAAGGCGAGCCGCCACAGGAAAGGCCTAGGCCGGCCGGCCCAGGGGGGCTCAGGCCGTTCGGCCTGGGGCATTCCCTAGCCGCCTCATCTTCATCTTTCTCTCCAAGTCTTGTGGAAGCTTCAGTAGATGTTCCACCTATGCATGTGGGTCTTTGGACGTCGTTTGCTTCGGGATATCTTCGAGATAAGAATGGGAAGTGATAAACTTCCAAATTCTCCAATTGAGTTGCCTTGACCCCGAAGTTTCTTGACCTTATCTTGAAGCACTTGCCTTTCAAATACTCTTGGAGGTCGGTTCACCAAAGTTGAGCATGAACGGGGCTTGGAACCACCTAGGTCGGCCGGCCTAGGCCATGTGGGGCTGGCCGGCCTAGCCTCTTCTTCGGGCCGCTGGCCTTCATCTTTCACCGTGTCATCCTTGGTCTCAAGCCTTGTCCATATGTGCTCCATTTAAGCCCAAAAACCTGCGTAAACAGAATTCCTCCAAAAACACATGCATATGCGAAAACATCTCAGTTATAGAGTATGATCATTAGTTTAGATATCAAATTCATGCCATTATTGAAGATAAATAAGGGTAAAAGTGTGTCGCTAAGGAGCGTCTACAATCCCCCCATGCTTAAACCTTGCTCGTCCTCGAGTAAGTCTTCAATAAGAATCCAAGTAAGTCTTCAATAAAAATAAGCATTGCCTTTCGGTGTCCAATCCAAATATTTTGTATTTAACTCTTCAAGTTGTGACCAACTCTTTCTAGTATGGAGGGTAGATATGAATTAAGTGTTCCCCACAAAGACTTAAACACATGCTCTCTAATTTAAACAAGTCTTAGGAATTAAGAAGTAAGTTTCAAAAGTATTGCTAAACCAAAATCAATAATTTAAACCTTAATGCAATTGCTCATGGAAACTCTCAGCTCATCTTGTCTCTCGAACTTTGCTAGAACTCTCTTTACATTCCTTTCTCTCATGTATGTGTAGGGCTTTATCTGGAGCTATGGGAAAGGTTAGTCCTAACAAAAGATATTATAATCAAGATATTATCAAAACAAGAAATACTTCTCATGGGTTTACCGAGACTCGTCAAAAAGACCATGGAAAATAATCGATTTTGTGGAGAGGGGGAAAATGGAACACATGCTTTTTAGATAGTGGTCATGTGCAAATGGCAAAGGTTGATCTCGAGGCACAAATGAAGTCCTCGTTATCAGATTGTACATGGTTGGAATATTTGAGTATGGAATAATCTTTAAGGCACTATAGAATTTAATGAAGCAAAAAGAACTAAGGAGCATTTATTTTCATACTTTTTTCTTTTCTTTTCTTTCTTCCTTTTTCAACACATATTTTTTCTTTTCTTTTATTTTTTTCTTATGCTCCCTAGAACTTCTAGCAACATTAATACTTACTCAGCCTCCCCCATGCTTAAACGATTGCTCGTCCTCGAGCATAGAAGTGGTGGCTAATGCTAGAGTAAGTATCCATCTCAATCTTTTGGAAAATGGTTTGAATCTTCAGGGAGTATCTTCTCATCGAATATCGAAGCCATTGGAGGAGGATAGGGAGTACGTCGGTCGGCTCATGGTGTGAGACCGGCCAGCCCACTCATTGTGGACCTCGGTTTCTTCTAATTTTTCTTGTACGCACTTTTTGATACCTCCCAAATAAATGTTCCTTGTATCAAGCTCTTGATTCTTCGGAATTTCCTCGAGATAATGATCCATACTCAAATTGGGTTGTGGTCAAGGAGGTATTTCACAAAAAGATAATTTGGGTTTAGGGTGGATATCCAGCGAAGTTTGTGAAGTTTCTGGTGTAGAAACTCACAATGCATGGATAGATAGGCTAGCAAAAAGAAGGCATGCAAAATGGAATGGTCAGCTTCTTAGTCTCGAACTAGAGAAGATAAATCCTAAATCAATTCACTTGAAAATAATTCTTAAACTATGGTTTAACATGATATGTCATTTAGGCTTTGGATAGGTAGAGCAATTGCAAAAGGTATTAATGACAAGGCTAGCTTTAATTAATTTCAGCAATTAAACATCCCTTGACAAGTTTAAAAGAGAGAGCAAGAATAATAAATATGGGTCTAAAATTATCATAACCTCCACAAAAGATTGAGCTGGTATTTAGATAAATTTTAGATCGTGTAAGGGAGAGCATTAGTTCAATCATGCATAAGCCAAGCACAAAAAAATAGACAAAGCGGCAACGATCATCATATTTTGACATGGCATAAACTTTCTATCATCACTATACCCTTGGTCATAATACACTTGGGAAGCTCCTCCATCAAAATGTTCCGGCGGCGCCAATGCTAGAAGTCCCATTTGATATGCAATCCCCGCGGTTCCGGATGCCTCCAGATGGCATTAATGTCCTCCAAGTTTCTATCGGCGTAAGCTCCAATCATTCTTGTGCTTCGTTCCGGTTGTTGGAGATGTGCAAATTGAGCTCCAAAGGATGGGTCCAGGAACACTCCTTGATGAGGTGGTGGTGGGTAGCCATAACTGCTATATGTAGGCAGCGGTGGATATATTGGTGGTGGCACCGGCGCTCCATACCCCCATGCTTGAGCTGGTGCATGTCCCCATTGTTGCCTCCATCCTTTCGGTGTCCTTCTCCACTTGGTGCATTTTGAAATTCTATAGCCCAATAAGAGGAACTAGACGGCAGCAATTCCTCTCCCACTTCTTCTTCAACCGGAGCTGAAGACTCTCGAATATGCTTCCTTCTTCTATTCTTCTTAGCCTTGACCAAAACCTTCTCATCCCGTAAATCAACTCTTCCTCTTCCAAATAACTTCAATCTTGCATCGGGGAGATAAATATTTGTATTTGCAATTTTGTAGCCATTCTTCTCATCTCCTCCGATGTAGTGTCCTTGCCTCATAGCTTCAATTCCAAAATCGGTCCCTTTCATGAAGAATGCCAAATTTGTCTCCAATCTTGGGTTCAATGCAATTGCTATCATGGAGAGATAACAACCTGAGCCAATCTCTTCGGAGCCGGATGTTGCTTCACATACCCACCTATCAATCATGATGTAGGTAGGATCAATTGCTTGGTTTTTCACCAATGCGGAGTATAAATAATTTAACTCCATATCGGTTACTTTGGACTCTCTCATCCTTCCAAAGATTCTCCTGCTCATCCAAGAATGAAATATTTGAAGTATGACATTGCTTATGTTCCTCCTTTGGCGGTTGTCATCCTTTGCAATTTTCTTCCAAAATTTATCCATCCCTCCTTCTTCAACTTTGGCTCTTTCTGGTGCATCACCATTGAAACCAAGTAAGCTTCCAATTCCTTCAAAGGTGATGGACTTTTCTTAATTCTTCAACCTAAATTCAAGGCATGACACTTCTTGCTCATCAATTTTTCTTGTCACAACTCTCATGGTCATCATAATCTCCAAAGCAATTTCTGCATGCATGTCCACCGGAACACCATCGAAAAATTGCCTCCATCCAAGGTTATCCAGTAGCCCATAAATATCACCATATAATCCCAACCTATGGAGTGCATCATCATCGAAATCTGTGTTTGGTTTCACCCTTCCTTTCAAATTCTTGAGCCTTGCTTCTTCTTCCTCCGACAAAATGACAAACCCATATTCTGAAATTCTTGGCTTGTATGGCGGCGGTGCGGTTGATCTTGTGGCTCGTCGAGGTGTAGGAGGTGGTGGTGCGCCGGCACGCCCATGAGGTTCGGTGAACCTCATGGAGGTACTCTTGGTTCTTGCATCTCTCGAAGGAGCAGCATGTCGCGGTTGTCTTCCTCCAGGCCTCGCGGTGACTCCGCAACGGAGTGTCTCAGCGAAGAGCTCGCCGATGGTGCATCGGACGCTGACGACCTTGTCCTCTTTCCGGTGAGGAAATTGACATCACAACTCTCATGGTGCCTTGCTACACAATCACAAAAAACCAACACACTGGGGGTTTCTCGCCGGTGGAAAAACAATATATCGAAGAGGAGAGCAAACTAGGAATTGTAGTGAATTTTTGGATATTTTTGGAGGTGGTTTTGATTCTCATATTTTTTCAGGGCTTTTGCTGGTGTTCAAGGTGGGAGAACTGAAGAACAAGAAATTATAATTGCATAAGCTATGTACCTGTGAAAGATGAGCACCAGGGGGCATATATGGGCGCCAGGCCGGCCGGCCTAGGGGTTTCCCTGGCCGTCTTCACGTGTCCTTGCTCCCAGTGCTTCCTGAGTCGATTCCTAATCAGTGTCCAGCAGCTCCACATGCTTTGCACCACCCAAATGTTGTGAACCATTCATTCTTTAGCAAAGTTGTCAACTTGCACTTTGTTTTCTCCACTTTGATTAATGCCTTTGTCCTTTGCTTCAACTCCACTCCAAATGTTGTTTTCAATCCTGCAAAAATGAGTGTACCACCATGCATGGCTGCTCCCTCTTGCATGTGGAGTTAGGTGGAGAGCACAATAATTCTTCCCGGGAACTCAATCTTGGTTATTGGTGATGATCATGATCATAAACCCTTCCAAAGTGTGTTTACATGCTTAACTCCTCCTCTAATCTTGACAAATAAAACCAACTCAAAGCAAGCAATGAGTTTGAATGAATAATTAGAGGGGAATTTGGACATCATAAACATTTGTATGTCAAGAAATATTTTCTGACTACATTAATTTTGGTCGCACCGGTATTGCTCACTTTCATGAATTGTTAGCGAACGTTCCCGAGTTCAACCTTGGGTCATGGGTTTAGGTTCTAAATTTTGGCCAAAATAAGAGAGATATTTTGAAAGAAATAAAATAAAAGGGGCTTAGAAAAATCCTAATCCTAGGGAAATAAAACTAAAAATTACTAAGGTTGCGTGAGCCTAGCATGCGTCAAAGAATTTAAAGAATTAAGAACAACGCTTGGCTCTACTCGTGTCTTTACAATGATCAACTTGGTCCGGCCGTCATGGAAAGGACGGTCGCCAAAATGGGTGTGGGAATTTGGTTTTGGGTTTCTCAAGATAAAACAATTAGATCATGGGAAGGCTCAAGTTATTGGTTTAGAATAAGAATTAAAATCAAAATGACCGAGCAACTCTAATTTAAATGTTCGATCGAATGACCAATTTATCAAATGTTTATCAAATCTTATGTAGCAAAATTCATGACTAGCTTACTCAAAAGGTTTTCGCGGGTTGTCCTCCCGGTAGCTTATTCGACGAACGGGTTGCCCTCCCGGTAGCTTATTCTTGACTCGACGAATGGGTTGCCTCCCGCAAAGTGATTCGTTTATAGTCTATAGCTAAACTTCTTTTTTCTTCACTTCGGACCAACGCTTGGTGTGGACATTGCAGTCTTTGGCACACACTTTTGCACAATCCTTGGCTTGGGTGCAGGATTATTCTTCGGCTTAGTCACCTTTTTGGTCTTCACAAGCGGGCGTTGAGCTTTTGTCTCGACGGATGCAACAACTTCTTTGGTCTCCTTCGCTTCCTTCTTCTTCGGCTCCTCCTTGGTGTCACGTCGGTGAGGTGGAATATATTTAACATTGATCATATTGCATACCTCAAGGCATGGATGAAATTTGAACTCGCTCATGGTGCCATTGATGTCGAACTTGATCTCCCCCTTGCCAACGTCGATGTTCGCCCTTGCGGCCTTGAGGAACGGCCTCCCAAGGATGAGTGGTGACTTTGTCCCTTCCCGCATATCGAGAATTGTTGACACCAGCGGTGGCAAACAGAAAATCCACAAGTGCACGACTGTCGAAGTAGCTTTCACCCATGAGTAAACCAGGTATCGAATCCACAGGGAACGTAAAAGTATATCTAATCACTAAAGCTGAGCCGGATCGATCGAGTGTATATAAAGGCTGGGTAGAGAGGATAACTTAGCACTAAGGCTCTGATTATAGTTAAGAGAATTCTCCTATTCTTGCTTTAGGCACCGGGGCATCCTAGGCCTCTAGGAAATTGCCGGCTAACAGCTCTACGCTGTACTCGTACGTGGAGGATTACAAAGGACGGACAGGGCTGTCACCACCTACCACCTACCTCTACTAATCCGTGGGACTACGAGGCAAACGAGGGCAGATATACACCTAAGCACCACGCCTAAGATAATATCAGCTATCCTAACCTTGATCAAAGATTAGAATACTTTATAAATAAAGCAATGAATCCACAAGCACAATAGAGACTTAACTTATCTATAACTCAGACTTAATTACTAGTTGAATCCTGGATACTTACTGAGTAGCTCGCATCTGTCGAGGTATAGGTGGAGGGTCGCCGACAGGCCGGGACTCCTCCAGACTCTCCCTCACTCTCTCCCTATTTCTACTCTGGATATGAGGAGGGCTTCGCCTTGGATCTTCACTTCTGCTCGATGATGATTAGCCCTGCCCCGAGTTCAGCTACTTATAGCTTGGAGAGGCGGTTAAGAGTCGGTTCGCAGCGGTTGAGGCGGTCCGGAGGTGGGCCCAGGTCAGCCGACTAAGGGGGATCGGCCGACCATCCGATTCACCATCTTTGATGCTCCACGGCACAGATGAACTCTTGGTGACAGTTTACAGTTACTGGTGAAGGCGGTGCCGATTCGGGCGCGTAGCCAGGTCGGTCGACCTAGGCAGGTCGGCCGACCCAGGGCTGTGGCCCCTCGGCCCCACTTCGTCAGTGTCTCTTGCCAGTGGGTCCTTTAGTCGGTTTCCAGTGGGTAATGGCAAGGATGTGTCGGTTAAGTTAGGAATGTGGGCCCATGAATCCATGTGCTTGCCACGTGGCCTAATTCCAACTCTTCATTTCCACCGTCTTGATTTCAACGTGCCTGATCACTCCTGAGTGTGCTTGTTGTTGTTGGGCTGAAAATGGACCTCACTGGGCTTGGACCCAGGTCGGCCGATCAAGGTACGTCGGGTGACCTGGCCCTGGGCCCACTTTAGCTCTTCTTTTGCCACTTTATTCCTGTAAGCACATATGCACCAAAACTCATGGAATTCATTAGTAATCAACCCTATGTCTATTTGTTTTATCACATTTTATATCTTTGTTGGCAGTAATAAGTTGTCATTAAGAATCGCCAACAAGCTCCCCCACACTTATCCTTTACTCGCCCTCGAGTAAAGTCTAAGCTTCATCATGGAGATCATTAACTGTCGGATGTTTGGACCCGGCAGTCCACACAGGGTAGCCTACGTGGTTGATTTGTTGAGGGACAGATCGAGGATCAGAAGCCGATGGTAACACAAGACGCAAGGATTGAACAGGTTCGGGCTGTCAGGATGACGTAATACCCTACGTCCTGTGTTGGGGGTGATTGTATTGCTGTGTATGAAGTTCCTGAAGGATCTCTGTAGTTGGGTTCTGTCCTAGGTTGGATGATTGCGTGTAATGTCGTGTTCTGGAGGGGGTCTCAAGGCGCCTTATATAGTCCGGCTGCCTTGAGTTACAAGTCGGCTAGAGATCGTAACCTACCCGAAATACAAGGATGCGATCCTATAACGATTACAGATATCCTTCCCTATAATTCCGGCTAGTTTATCTTGATCTCTGAGCTTCTTGCGGGATACGCCGTCTGCTTCCTTGCCGCGTGGGCCGTCGCGCCCATCCGGCTCGTCCGACTGGTGGGCCTCCCGACTGGTGGGCCACCCAGTCTGACAAACCGATTCAGTTGCACTCGGATTGGGCCGCCCCTTGCTGGTTGGGCCAATCCGCCTTCTGGGTACCCCTGGGGGTCTACCCCCGACAAGCCCCCGAGTAGTACGTGGTTGAGAGACAAGTCGGCGAGGTCGTGCTGTCTGACGAGCGTTGAGCCTGCTGCGGTTGGAAGCGAAACCGCGTGATACTGGAGAGAAAAGAGCCGTCTGCAACGGATGCGCCGCGAGGTGCGTCCATTGGCCGTAGCCCCCGAGCCTTGAAGCGATTCCGAAGGAATCGGTCCAAGGGTTAGTAGCCTTCTTCTGAAGTCATCAGACAATCAACGGATGCGCCGCGAGGTGCGTCCGTTGGCCGTAGCCCCCGAGCCTTGAAGCGATTCCGAAGGAATCGGTCCAAGGGTTAGTCAAGGAGCATCTGGCTAGATCATCCGACGTTAATTTCGGCGTCCAGCCCCCGTGCGTGAGGACCGGCGAAGTCCCGCGAGACACGCCGAGTAGTCGTCCCGGCGCCAGCCCCCGAGCGTGAGGAAGCTCGCCGAGTAGTCGTCCCGGCGCCAGCCCCCGAGCGTGAGGGCTGAGCACGCCGAGTGGTCGTCCCGGCGCCAGCCCCCGAGCGTGAGGGCTGAGCACGCCGAGTGGTCGTCCCGGCGCCAGCCCCCGAGCGTGAGGGCTGAGCACGCTGAGTGGTCGTCTCGGCGCCAGCCCCCGAGCGTGAGGGCTGAGCACGCCGAGTGGTCGTCCCGGCGCCAGCCCCCGAGCGTGAGGGCTGAGCACGCCGAGTAGTCTCCCATACCCTGCAACAAAGTAGAAATTCGAGAGGAGAGGGCATTCGGCGATATAAATATTAATGAACTCCGCTTCCTGCTTTTAAGTCTTTTAATTTCCCCGGGGAGTTAGCCTGTTACGTTTATGCACCTGATCCCCGATAGCCGTAGTCCATAACGTAGGGAGCTGGGCCGCGTGCACGCGTAGGAGCGTAGGCGTACGGAAGAGCCGAGGTTTCACGGTTTAAGGCGTATGCTCCCCGAGTACTTTAGCAACTCATTTTAAAGCTCACGGAATTGACGAAGTTAACTGGTTAATACTTAGCTTGGCGAACGATTCGAGTCCCGGAGGATTCCTTCTTTGTCAGATATGCCAAAGAGGAGGCAGGCGGAGAAGTGTCGCTTTTGATATACGGCGTCAGGAACAGTGTCCCCGTGATCGCACAGGATGCTCCCGTGGTCGAATGAAGCCAAAGGCGATGAGGGTGACCTGTGCAGCTTGGACAGAAAGAGGGAGACGCGTGGCGCGGAGTCCGCGCTCGTCATCGTGGAGGAAATCTCTCGTCCTCCGGTGACCAGGGGCTATAAATACCCGCCGGGGAGCCTGAGCCGCTACCCAAGAGTGAATAGATATAGGATCTTGAGGCGTTGATCAGCGTGTGAGTGCTGTCCCATTCACCCCCGCATTCCCATGTGAGGAGGGCCATGTGGGGTGAAATACTTTGTAGAGCAAGGGATAGCCGAAGGCACTCGCTATCAGCCCTCCGCCGGCGCTGTCCTGTAAACGGCTGCAGTGGTGCTACAAGAGAGCTTGCGAGGAGCTCATGTGAACCAAGCTTGCTCCGGATGTAGCTCTAGGCGCAGGGACGAGTGCCCCAGGCCGTCATCTTGGCGGTTGATGTGTTTGATGTTTGTAACCGGCGCAAGTCCGGCTCCGTTGTAACTGTATTTCCTGCAAAAGGATTGTATTTTGTCTGTCGCAATTTGTTCGCAGCGTCAGTTCCCGAGCGTTTCGGGGCTGATCGAGCCCGCATGGCGCGCTGCTTTTGATGTGGCGCCAGCCCCCGAGTCCGAGTGCCGGTCGAACCTTAGCGGTACGCCTTCAGTCCTGCAGTGTTGGCTTCCGAGTGGTTCGGAGCCAATCGAGCCCGAGAGGCGCACTGACTTAACTGTGGCGCCAGCCCCCGAGTAGGAGCGCTGTTCGAGCCTTAGCGGCGCACCACTTGATCTGCAGTGTCGGCACCCGAGTGGTTCGAGGCCAATCGAGCCCGAGAGGCACACTGTCTTCAATGCGGCGTCAGCCCCCGATCGTGAGAGCTGTTCGAGCCTTAGCGGCACACCACTGGGTTTGCAGTGTTGGCTCCCGAGTAGTTCGGGGCCAATCGAGCCCGAAGGGCACACTGGCTTTGTTACGGCGCCAGCCCCCGAGCGTGGGAGCTGTTCGAGCCTTAGCGGCACGCCGACTTCTTTGTTTTGCTCGAGTGCTTTGGAGTCGTTTTTTACCGTTGACGCCCGGCGTGTAACGGAAGGCGAAGCGCCCAACGGCTCTTTTTACCGTTTCGCCCGCCCCCGCTAATCGCGTTATCTCGCGGTAATTTCGGGCATCAAGGCATGCTATAAAAGGTGAGGGTTAGACCCGGAGGGAAATCTTCCCATTCCCAGATCCGTCCTCCCTGTTCTTCGCTTTTCATCCCGCCGCCACCAAAGCTCCCATTGCTCGCCAGTCCGTTGTGCGATCTCAGCCACCACGGGGAGCGCAGCCTCGCTGATGCGATCGAAGACCCCTGCCGTTAGATCCATGGCGGGGAGGAAGAAGCTCACTGGCGTCCCCAAGTCTGACAAGATCCCCTCCCCTGTCCTCGCGTGGGTGCGGGGGAAGGTGACCACAGAAATGCTGGAGGAGATGGTGGAGCGGAGCATCCTGCCGTCTCAGGCCGTGGCGGAGTGGCGGCCGAGCGCCGGAGAGGTGTTCCCGTCGGAGAACTCCGGCGAGTTGGTCCTTTTCAAGCCTTTCTTCGAGGCGGGACTCGGCTTGCCTACGGGGGCATTCTTCCGAGGGTTGCTGCACTACTACGGGATCGAGGCCATCAACCTCAACCCCAACTCCATCATGGCGATCTCGGTCTTCATCCACCTCTGCGAGGCGTATCTGGGGATCTCTCCCCACTTCAACTTGTGGAGGTACCTGTACTGGCTGAAGCCTCAGCCGAGTGAGGAGAAGATGGTGGTGGTTGGAGGCGCTGGATTTACGCTGCGTCAAGGGCGGAAGGACGAGTACTTCGACATTGCCCTCAACACCTCCAACAAAGGATGGAAAGCCGAGTGGTTCTATGTCGGGAACCACGAGCCGGCGATCCCCTGCCACACCGGAGAGCGGCCGAAGGTTAGGGATTGCTGGAATGAACTTCCTGACGCCTCCGAGATGGATGAAGTGGACGAGCTCCTTGTGTTGATCAAGGAGCTAAAGGATCAAGGCCTGACGGCGATTGGTATCGCCTGCAACTTCAGCAGGCGGCTGATCCAGCCAATCCAGGAGCGGAAGCACCCGAGCTACGAGTACTCGGGCCGGGATGATCCCACCCGGGTTGCCAACCGCACCGTGAGCAAGGAAGAGATGAAGGCACGCGTGGGCGGGTTCTTCCTCGGCCACGTGTCGGAGAAGGACCAGCCGCGTCCTTTTTCACTGAAGAGGCCTCCACCACCGGTAAGTTGCCATTCCGAGTGCTTTTTGAATGTTCTTTCTTGACGTATTTTCTGATTTCGTCCGTTGGCCATCTGATTTTGCGTCTTCTCTTGCGCAGGATCGAGTCTTTGAATACTTCTCTGCTGCCCCACTTCCAGAAGACTTCCCGAGGAAAGTGATTCTGGAGGAAGCGCCTCCGGCTGCTCAGGGCGGCACTCGGGCAGAGCGGGCGGTTGATCCGCCTGCTCCCCGTATATGGGCACCGAGTGACACGGAGGGCTCTCTGAGTCCTTCGGATGAGGAGGTGGTGGAGGACCGTCCGCGGAAGCGCCGAGCGTCAACCTCTCCATTTCATCGCAATCATAATCGTTTCCCAATGATGGATCAACCAATTGTTTAATTCCACCACTTGATGGTAAAGGCTTTGCCTGTTACCATGAGCGGAGATCGGGGATTAGAAAATAGAAATCAGAGATCTCATGTGCAATAGTGATCAAATGTACCGATTCTAGTTCAATGTCATTACCATGAAGGAGCAAACATGTGGCTACAATATTGTTCTTAGGGCATGGCATGTTACTGATCAAGTTAGCTTGCATAACATGTGGCTACAATATTGTTCTTAGGGCATGGCATGTTACTGATCAAGTTAGCTTGCATAAAAAAAAGTTATAAAGAACTTACCCAACCGACCAGGCTTTATTACTGGCTCTTTGCACTTCCTGGTGTAACGGGTCTCCTTCCTGAAATAATCTCTAGTAGTACAACTCCAAAAGCATAGACATCAATCTTCTCATTGACCTTCCTGTACGAAAAATATTCAGGGGCCAGGTACCTGTACAAGAGTAGCTTGTTAACCACTTCAGATTTCATGTTTAATTAACA
>CM014276.1:75418-88492 GCA_004135705.1 Alloteropsis semialata | reverse complement strand
TTGACCGCATTACTAGAGAAGAATGCAAAGTTTGTGTTGTCCGAGCAATGTCAGAAAGGCTTTGAAGAACTCAAGAAGAGGTTGACAACAGCACCAGTATTAATTCTGTCAGATCTAAACAAGAGTTTCTCGCTCTACTGTGATGCTTCTAGACAGGGATTGGGGTGTGTGTTGATGCAGGAAGGCAGAGTGGTTTCATATGCTTCTCGACAACTCAGGAAGCATGAGGTCAACTACCCGACTCATGATCCAGAGTTGGCAGCTGTGATACATGCCTTGAAAATTTGGAGACACTATCTGATTGGCCACAAATGTGATATATACACAGATCACAAAAGTCTGAAGTACGTGTTCACTCAGGCTGACCTAAACTTGAGGCAGAGAAGGTGGCTAGAGTTGATCAAGGACTATGACCTGGAAATTCATTATCACCCAGGGAAGGCAAACCTTGTTGCCGACGCCCTTAGTAGAAGAAGCTACGCCAACATGACAGAAGTGGCTCAGATGCCAGATAAGTTAGCTAAGGAGTTTGAACGTCTAAACCTGGGAATGGTAGCTAACTTGGTAGAGCTTGAAGTCGAGCCTACTCTGGAACAAGAAATTCACAAGGCACAGTTAGAGGATAAGAAGCTGCAGGAAATCGCAGAGCAGATCCCGCTTGGTCACGCACTGGGTTTGAGTCGACGAACAAGGAACATTGTGGTATGGTAAAAGGCTATGCGTACCAGAGGTGAAGCACATCAGAGAAGCTATATTGAGGGAAGTTCATGACTCAGCCTATTCGATTCATCCAGGCAGTACCAAGATGTATCTCGATATCAAAGAGAGGTACTGGTGGTATGGACTGAAGAGAGGAGTTGTAGAGTATGTTGCCTTGTGTGATACATGCCAGAGAGTCAAGGCAGAGCATCAGAGACCTGCCGGTTTACTGCAACCACTCCGGATACCAGAATGGAAATGGGAAGAAGTTGGAATGGACTTCATCATCGGTCTGCCGCGCACGCAGAGGGGTTATGACTCTGTGTGGGTGATCGTTGACCGTTTGACCAAGGTGGCACATTTTCTCCCGGTAAAGACCACTTACACAGGTGCCAAGCTAGCAGAGCTGTACATGGAGAGAATAGTGTGTCTACATGGAGTACCCAAGAGGATTGTGTCTGATAGAGGGACGCAGTTCACTTCACATTTTTGGCAGAAATTACATGAAGCTATGGATACCGAGTTAAAGTTCAGTTCAGCATATCACCCGCAGACCGATGGACAAACAGCGAGAACTAATCAGATACTTGAGGATATGTTGAGAGCCTGTGCTCTACAGTATGGGACTAGTTGGGATAAGAGTTTACCTTACGCAGAGTTCTCTTACAACAACAGTTACCAGCAGAGTATCAAGATGGCACCATTTGAGGCGTTATATGGCAGAAAGTGTAGAACATCGTTATTCTGGAATCAGACAGGGAAAAGTCAAGTGTTTGGACCTGAGGTATTCAGAATAGCAGAACAGCAAGTGCAGACCATCAGGAAAAATTTAAAGGCAGCCCAGTCTAGGCAGAAAAGCTATGCAGATGTGTGCAGAAGAGAGCTTAGCTTCGAGATTGGAGACTACGTGTATCTCAACGTGTCACCCATGAAGGGAGTTCACAGATTTAATGTGAAGGGTAAACTAGCACCTCAATATATTGGACCTTTCAAGGTGTTAGAAAGAAGAGGTGAAGTAGCATATCAGCTAGAGTTACCAGAAAGACTCTCAGGAGTTCATGATGTGTTCCATGTGTCACAGCTGAAGAAGTGTTTGAGAGTGCCAGAGGAACAGTTACCAATGGAGGAACTGAATGTGCAGGAAGATCTCACATACACTGAGTACCCGATCAGAATTCTGGAAGAAGCAGAAAGAGTTACACGGAACAAGGTGATAAGGATGTGCAAAGTACAGTGGAGCCAACACTCAGAGGATGAGGCAACCTGGGAAAGAGAAGAGGATTTGAGGGCAGAATTTCCCAATCTATTCCAATCTGCAGCCGAATCTCGAGGACGAGATTCATCTTAAGGGGGTAGGTCTGTAACACCCTAAAAATTAGGCCTTATTAAAAATTAGAATTTAATATATTTAATTATTGATTTGTTCATATCATATAGGGGCTAATTAAAATTTGGTCAAAAATTAAAAGCAAGAGTACGCGTAGGAAAACATGTATGTGCATTCATGACGGAGCATGTTTTTGTTTGCTAGCAATTCATTTGATGGGTTTTGAATTTATATTTAAAATCTTCATTTAAATTGCTTTTGAATGAGTGTTTATTTGATTTTCTGCGTTTAAGTCCGATTTTGGCCCCTAAACTCTTGGACTGGTTCGCTTTTGCCCCCTGGACTTTCCAACCTGGCCCGCCTAACCTCCCTCTCTTTATTCCTCCCTCGGCTCGGCCCGTTTGGCCTCGGCCCACGTCGGCCCGTAGGCTGCCGCCTCCCCCAGAAAGCGCCCGGCACCTGGGCGTTTTCTCCCACGCCACTGACAGGTAGGGCCCACCTGTCAGGGCCGTCGTCCCCGCCGAGCCGGACTCCCCTCCGAGTCCGACGCCGCCCCGCTCCGCAACCGCCGCGCGATTCGCGCGCGGTCGACCCCGAACCGCCCCGGATTCGTCGTGGCTCTATCCCCCTCGCCCTTCGCCCTATATAAACCTCGGACCCCCCTTCCCTTGACCCGTTTCCCGAACAACCGCCGCCGCCGCCATTGCCGTAAAGGTGAGCACCCGCCGAGGTCGCACACTGCCGTCCGGCCACCCAACGCCGCCCCTAACCCCTTGGTCGTGTTCGCAGGAACCCCGCGCACCTTTTCCCGTCGTCCGCGAGTCGAGCCAAGCCCCGGAGCACCGTAGCCGCCAAGGACCGAGCTCGCCCGCCGCTCCTCGACGCCGACGACCCCTCTCCGCCGCTCAATCGACGCACCCGAGCCCTAGGTAAGCTTCGCCGTTCTCCCCTCTTGCTCCCAAGCCAAAAACCACTCGAAACCGAGGTCCCTAGCGCCCATTTTCGTCTCGTCAGAGTTGCGCCGCCGTTCAACGTCGCCGCCGCCGCGTCCCAACTCGCCGCCGGTCGCCGCCCGCCGCCCGCTCAAATCTCGACCGTCCGATCTAATCTGGACGGCCAGGATCACCCCGTACCCCTTCGCCCTTAACTAGTCCACCGTGGACCCATGGACCGAGTCCACGGCGCGGTCCACGGCACCGTCAGCGCCACGTGGCCGACACGTGGGCGCCACGTCAGCGCCACGCCAGCCCAGCCAGCCACGCAGTGCCCTTTTTGCATTTAGGCCCTTTGGCTTTACTGAAATCAACCCGCAGTCCTGTGTAGTTCAAAAATAATTAGGTTTAGGTCCTTTTTCTTACGGTTTGAACCCTGAGCTTTTAAATAATTGAACCCGCCATCCTAGGTTGTAATATTTACGCGTTAGACCTTCTGTTTTTTATACATAATTACATTTAGGCCCCTATTTTCTCACAGATAGGTCCCTGGAAGTTTAGTTTCTTTATCAGCAAGCCCTTAGACCTTGTTTTAGCCCTAGATTATGCGTTTTAACTCCGATTTCAGTGATTCTTGCGCTCATGTGTTCGTAGTGATGCGTAGAATAGTTTTGTTAGCTTTTTAGCCACTGTTTGTATTGATTGGTGTACTATTCTAATTTATTTCACTTGATATGCATGTACTGGCTTGTCTGGATTGTGTGTTGGTGTTTGTTGATCGTGTCTAGCCGGTGAGCCGTTCGAGCCGTTCTTCGAGCAACACTTTGAAGAGCAAGAGCAGCAGCTGCAGTACCAACAGGAAGGCAAGTATAACACGAGATTTCCTTGATACCTATACACATTAATAATCACTTACATTCATGCATGTGTTAATCTGTTTTAGGATATCCCTAGTGTCTTTGAGACTTACTTTCTTGTTCAACCTGGGTTATGCATCTTTTGGGTAGCAAATGCTAGGCTATGCAACATGAGCTTACCGTCTTTGGACGGTGGAACTTGGATACTTATGATCATTTGCGAATGATTAAAACTTGCTTTTTAGCAACCTGGTTAGGTAGCTGGAACATGTATTGTGTGCTTTGTTCTCAGCAAACTCTTATTCTAGAATATGTGTTGTGTGCTTTATTCTAGGCAATTCATGATCTAGAACATGTGCTGTGTGCTTTGTTCTAGGCAACCCTTAATTTGGACATGTGCTGTGTGTTTTGTTCCAATCAACCTAAATCAGAACATGTGCTGTGTGCTTTGTTCTAATCAACCTTTAAACTGGAACATATGCTGTGTGCTTTGTTCTGGGCGTCACTTGTTATGGTCTATCTTAAAGTGGCAACCCGGGAGAACAGTGCAACCACGGGAATCAAATGGGCTCTGGTCTTGACTAAGTAAATTTTGAAAGGTCTCGTAGCGTCCCTATGCAGTCACACCAAAGGTAGTGTGATGAATGTGCCTAGCTAGCACTGCGTGGTTGGGTTATAAAGTTCTTCTGAACTTTTACGCGACCAGTGGGGAAAGTGTACAACCTCTGCAGAGTGTAAAACTCTTATAACAGCCGTACTCACTGTTACGAGTGGCCTGGATCCTTTTTGACAGTGACTTTTACCCCGTGATGTTTAAAAATGGAATGAAACTGGAATGATGGTGGACTATGATACTTCTCTACTTATACTTAATTTGGGTTACAACTGGGTTATTCCTATTACATTGTAGTAATTTGGTTAATGCTAAAATTGAACAACTAAAAGTGCTTACCGCAGTTAAACCGTGTCTAGCCTTTCAAGCCTTCATCCCTCGTGTTATATTTGTTAAGTAAAGCTGGTTTACTTACACTTGCATTATTCAACAAAATCCCGGATGGGTAATCAGTTGAACCTGAAGGTGTTGTGGAGTTTCCTGAAGATGTTCCGGACTTCTAGGCAGCTGTCAACTAGTCGGTGTCCTTGTGGAGTTTGTGGAGCCACGAGAGTTTATCTTTTCGTATGCGTAAACTTTGATTAAAGACTTGAGTCTTATTTGTAATAATTCTGAGATGCTATTCTTTTGTATTCGAACACTTGTTTTACTTTGATATTCTGTTATCCTAAAGCTATATGTGTGTGTTGGACTTCCTGGGTACACATATAGTAGCATTCGGGTTTATTCGTAAATCCGGGTGTGACATAAGGGCCAAAAGATGAAGGAAAACAGGGCTAAGTCCAGGTCGGCCAACCTTCCCTGGTCGGCCGACCTGGCCTAGTGCCCGACAGAGCCCAAGTTTGGCCATGCAGAACAAGCACAAATGCACATCATCTGGGACATTGGATCAATGACGGTTACATCCAATGGTGAAAAGGAGGATAAGGTGAATTCACATGGATTGATGGGCCCACATGAGAACCAAGATCTACTCCAAGGATCCATACCCATCTTCCACGAGTACCAGGGTCCACATTCCAGCCACTCAGAAGAAGGACAAGACGAACGGTGCCTGGACTGTAACAGTCCAAAAATTTAAAAGTGTTGTCAAGCTTAATCCTTATCATGACCACATCATAACCACATGCCTTGATAAAAATTTTATGTACAAAAATACACATGATATAACACCTTTTCTATTTATGTGCTTTCTATGTAGTTTAATTGCAGTTAATCTCAAATAAATGCAATCAAAGTAATAAATTATTGCATTAAGGTAATTAGTTGAAAAACAAGTCAAGGTTGTCAAGACAACTCAAATCTGAATGTTAAACACTTTTACTTAAGTAAATTATTCCATAAATTGCATTGTAAGGTTGAAAGCTTCAAAATTTTCTAAGTATTGAAAGCTGAAATCTTGTCCAAAGTGCCTATGTTTGACCACCCTATAAAATTAGTAAAACAAAAATAAATATCTGGTCATAATAGCAAATTGGAAACTTCAGATTATCTACTTTCCAATGGTATATTGCTCACTTGCTAATTGTGGGTCTAACTTGTTCAAAATGATGGTCAATTTCTGGTCAAACTGCAATTCAATGGAAAAAATTCAGAAAATTCAGAAAAGTTCCTGTTTTTCCCAAACTTTGCTCAGCTATATCTCTTAAACTGTTGAGAATTAGAAGATGCCAATATAACAAAAGTTGAAGCGGTTGTGTCCTCTACAACTTTGATAATTTGAGCTCGGTCAAAATCACAACAGTTTTGAAGTTATTCGGGATCAAATATCAACAAATTTTCGCGTTTCAAAATCCTCTGAACCAGCAGCTTCCTTCGGAGCTATGGCACGACCGACCATGGCAGGCCATGGCCGCCACGTCGCTGCCGGCGAGCGGGCACGGCCGCAGCCTAACCATTTTGCACCGCCTCGCCGGGCCAATGGCCACGCGTGCGCCCCTCCCCCGCTCGCCTATAAAAGCCGACCCCTGCCTCCCTCCGTTCTCACCCACAACCGAAACACCATTGCCACCACCAAAGCTCCCTCCGTGGACAGCCCTCTCCGGTCCTCCTCTGCTCGAGCTGGCTACGAAAACGGCCCCATGGTGAGTAGCTGATCCTGTCGCGCCCCTTCTCCCCTCCCTTTTCCCGCTCGGTGACTCCCTTTGATGCTCGCCGCCGCTGCTAGGCAGCAGCTATCCGCTTGCCTGTGCGCCACTGGCCGCGGGCCGGCTGCTGTGCAGGCTGCGCGAGGACAAGCGCCGCGCCCTGGCCGGTGCAATGCTGCTCGCCGCAGCCCCAGGTTGCGCCTTGACCGGTCGGGCTGGCCGCCGGCGACCTGTAGAGCCGAAGCCCAACAGAACAGCACGTTCTGTGCTGGAGGTAGAAGAAGGGCGCAGCTGTGATTAAATCAGAAGTATAGGGGGTGTTCCATAAAACTTCAGGGACCTATCAGTAAATCTGCGAAATGTTTTTCCTTTTCCTTTGTTTAAATCGGCTGAAAACGGTTTAATGCATATAAAATCGTAGAAAAATGCTAAAAATATGAAACCACTTTTGTTAGCTTCCTTATGAAAAGATCTACACAGTGGTGTGTCATGAACTCATGGAATCTTGGCCTAAGAATTTATTTT
Organism: Alloteropsis semialata; assembly: GCA_004135705.1. NCBI lineage: Eukaryota > Viridiplantae > Streptophyta > Magnoliopsida > Poales > Poaceae > Alloteropsis > Alloteropsis semialata. The sequence continues at coordinate 81,452 of CM014276.1, read as the reverse complement.
CATTTATGTAAGGAAATCACTAAAGGAACTAAAAAAATGCATAATAATCATTCTGTGTATGTGAAAATTATGAAACCACATGGAATAGCTTTGTTTTGATCAGTAGAGCTTTGTGGGATTGTTGTTCAACATATCTTATATATGTTTTCCTATAGTTTGTATGCACACATGGTTAAAAAGGAAAGAAAAATCCATTAATACTTATACTGCACTGAAAATGCTGGAATGTTTACCATGGTGTGTTCTGTGACATGTAAATGCTCTGTCAAAATCTCAGATACATAAAGCATGTGTAGATTTAATTATGATTTAATTTTATTACTAGCTGTTTTATAGTAAATAAATCCTTAAATATTCTGTACACCTTAGAAAAATCCAAAAACTTCACAGTAGCTCCCTCTGTTATAAACCTAAGTACAATAAAAATATCAGCTTCTTTGGATGCTTGTTGATTTAATTAAAATTTTCCAACAGTAGCTACTAATGGCTGTCCAAATAAATATAAAATAGTGAATTAATGTATGCCAAACACCCTGGAAAACATGTTTAATTGTTTATACTTCAGAAACATGCTTGCTGTAATCTTTATTCATGCAAATATGTTTCCTATGCTTTATTCGCTAAACTATGCAAGAAAAAGGCTTAGAAATATACTCAGTTAATTTCTGCCACATGTATAATTGAGTTGCTGCAATCTTAAGACTAATGTTTATGCTCGTGAAAAACACTATGAATCTTAAGCATGTGCATACGTGTAGATTTCGCGCTAGCTGGACGGAACCTACGAGCTGGTGGCCCGGTCCGAGAGTGAGCAGCTTGAAGCCGACGCTACTCCGACTCCCCAAGACCAGGACCAAGTGCTGGGTAGTGCCCCACGCTGTGACGAAGGCAAGCATCGGAGCATATGACCCTTATGTTTTGAAATGTCATTACTTTTTCTATGTTTACCTTGCTTGTGCATTTAAGTTTCAGGAGTTGTTTGAAACCTTAGATGCATGATCCATAGTGTCGAGGTTGTACTCGTCAGATATTTGTCCGGCAGACACCCCGCTTTGTGCGAAGATTGATCACGGTGATGAACAGAGAGACACGGGATTTTTATACTGGTTCGGGCCCTTGAGATCGAGTAATAACCCTACGTCCAGTTGCTGCTTGTATTATTTCGTCGAGTACAGATTACAATGCGTAACGAGTACCCTCGGGTGGATTGTGGAATACAAACTTGGATGTTGGATACCCTCTACACACAGGACCCCGCTATTTATACCCAGGGAGACGTGCCTTACAAGACAAAACAGACCTAAACCTAGTAGGACTCGAACTGTCTTCGGGCTTCCCTCCTGCGATCTGGTTGTCGTGTCTTGTTCGGAGTCTTAGTCGTCTTGGAGTCGGTAGTCGGCAATCCTCGTGGTCGGGTACCCTGGTATTATGGCCTCAACAGTAGCCCCCGAGCTTATCTTGTTCAGAAAAGGTTGATCGTTCAATAGTCTTCGGGTCTTTTTGCTCTTCGGGCGATTTCTGGATATGAGAATATCTCGTCAATCATGAGAGCCAGAAAAGTTCCCGAACTCTTGAATGTGGAAACCTGCATCTGAATGATAAGGTCAAAGAAAAATATCAGCCATAATAATATAAAAGAACTGTTCCGTCTTGAAAAATGAAACGTCCTAGGAGTGATGTAACTGTTGCCCAGTGCATTTAAAACCCACTCCGCACGTCTCCCGGAACTTTAGCAGTGCACGCGGTACGGCTCTGCTCCGGCTCCTCGAATCCCGCGCGAAGCGTTGCATCTCTGGGTCTTTAAATATCAGATCTCCTGGATTGATTTGTACTTGAACTTTCCATTCTAAACCTTCTCCCTCCCCTCGCCATGGGAAAGAAAAAACTTAGTAGTAGATTCAAGCTCCCTCGTCTCCTCTTCGGAGACTCCCCTCGCAGCTCCGGCGAACAACCGCCTGAGAAGCCGGAGGACCCGCCGGCGACGACACCACCCGTCGCTCCTCCTCAGGCTCCGCTCCTAGCTCTCCCCTGGCATGGGGATGAAGGAGTCGAAGTTGAGCCGCCAAAAGAGGAGGCTCCGGTGGCTGCGCCACCATCTCCCGAGGCTGCTCCGTCGAGCATTGCCGCCGGGAAACGCCCTGCGCCTTCCTCCCCAGCTCCGGCGTCCCCTATCTCCCTCTCCTCCGACGACGAGCCAAAGCAAGGAGGGAGCGGGATCCGGCTGAAGCCAGAAGCGGCGGACGCAGGCGCATCTTCGTCTTCTGCTCCGGTGGACACCAGCGGCGACGAAGAATTCGCCCGGCGCCTCTTCGTCTCCTTGAACCGCGATCTGATCGGGATTCCTGGAGACGGAGCGCTCGTGGATCTCGTCAGCGACTCCGAGGAGGAGAACGCGATAGATGATGATGCACCGGAGACTACGCCATCGCCCTGATCAGCAGTTGATATTCATCAACCCAAGATCAGGGTGCTTTAGTTATTTTGATTTCAGAATAGTTATCGATCCACTGTGAAATGTTCCCTCTTTTGAATTTAATGAAGAAATTTCACTTGATGGATGTAATTTTGAATTTCTCATGCTCTGAAATTTTGCCTAAGTCAATCTGTTTAGGAAATTATTCATCCAGACTAAATCATCCTGAATAAACTCTCTCCCGAACAGTCTGACGATCTTTAGTGTGTTCGGGAAATTTGATCCCAATCAAACGTGATCGGGAGATCTCCTCGCTTCACACTAAATGTTCGGTCATTTAAAACTGATAGCTTCCCTCGTAGGCCTAACAATCTTAAATGCGTTGAATCTGCCCTGCACAGTTTTCGAAACGACGCGTGCCGCAGAAAAAGGAAAGAATCTTTTTGACCCAACAGTCACTGCGAATTGCGCGGCTCAAGGGCAGGTTTTTCGGGGCTCGTGCTCCCTCGCAGAACCATAAAACCCCCAAGCGCGGCCGCTTGAGATCTATTTGGGACTTCGTCTTCCTGGTTCATACCCACACTCGCCATTCTCAACCACTGTTCATCTGCTCCTCCACCCCTGCTAGCCTCCAATCGCCATGGCATCCACGCACCAGTCATCTTCCGGCACCGAGTCCACAGATAACCAGAGCAGCGCCGCGGCCGGACGCGAACTCCGCAGCGGGAATACAATCCCGACCTCGGATCAGTACTGGAAGAAATCAACCACGACAGAGAAGCAGTTGAAGAAGCTGGAGGATCTTGGATTACTCCCAAGCACCGAACTCTTTCCTCGTCGTGAAGCCAAAGGTCAGATGTATCCGACCCCCGACACTCTTGAGATGGTGGTGTTCTTGGAGTTCTTTCATTGCGGATTCGGGGTTTATCCGTCTGAGTTCTTCCACAGAGTCTGTGAGCATTACCAAATAGAGCTTGTGCACTTTAAGCCCGGCGCTTTGACGATGCTTAGCGTCTTTGCTTTTTTGTGCGAAGCCTGGTTAGGAATTAAGCCCTCACTGCTGCTGTGGAGGTATTTTTACACCCCTTCGTACTATAAGAATCAACTGATGATCGGGTCCATCAGTTTCTCCTTGAGAAATTGGGAGATTTACATCCCCTTTCCAGTCAAAGATAGCTGGAAAGGATATGAACGTCACTGGTTTTACATCACCCTTCCCCAAGCCTCACTGGCAAAAGGGAAGCACTTGATGCCGAATCTCAAGGACGAGGTCAAAGCTGTGCCAAGACTCACTTCTGACATGAAAAAGCACATTGACCGAATCTTGAAGCTCCGCGACGCTGGTCTGACGGCGGTTCATGTAGCGGAAATCTTCATCAGATGGAGATTTATTCCACTCATGACTCACGACCGCTATGCCTGGACATTCACGGGCGTCAATGATCCGAACAGGATGAAACCTGACGGTGAGTATTTATTTTTCTGTTCAGTTGTTTTTCCGAGTTAGTTCGGTCATTTGAGTTCATGACTCTTAACTAGCAGTTGTCCCAGAGTCAGAAGTGTTCGAACGCTTGAACAAGATGTTCGGGACTGGCCTCCCGGTTTGGGAAGACGTCCCAATACCTTATAGCGCTGAGAACCCCCCTCCAAAGGTAAACTGTTATTCAGAAAAACGTTCTTTCTTGTATGATAATGATATAACATTCCTCTTTTCTCCCGACCAGGCCCCAACCATTGTTGACGCCCCCCCAGAGCGGGGCCATCAATATTGAAGAGGAGGGCGAGCAGCCTGTTGATCAGGGTACCAGGGCCCCGATCAACGAACCACCCGAACTATCACCTGGTTTGGAAAAAGAAGTCCCGAGCAGCCCCCAGGCAAATATCCCCCGAACTCGGAAACGCTCCCGCAGTGTGGAGGGGATAGTTCCAGATTCGGAAGTCTCTGGATCGCCTGGGTCAGCCAATCGGCAGCCCAGCCACAATCAGCGTCGTCCTGTCGCCCAGGTACCAAGCATGATCGTATTCGGGCGTTTATTCGCAGCATTTGATCGAATAACCAAAGCTAAACATGATCGGGAGATTTCTCGACAGGAAATTCGTTCGACCAAACCATTACCAAAGCCTACTCCTGGTGCCAAGAGATTTAAGGTTATCCTCCCGGCAGTCGAGTAAGATCTTCGACAATCTGCGTTCATGTATGAACATTCTTTGCAAATATTGTCTTCACTGTATTTGTTTGTTCGGGAATTCAGGCATCCCGACCCCACAGCTTCTCCTCCTATCAAGGAGAAAACTCCCGAGCCGGCTCCGAAAGCACAACTCGATGGCTCAGAGAAAACCGCAGAGACCGGGGGACCCGTCCCGACGCCCCTGGGCCCGATCTATAGCGTGCTCTCGACAGCTGAAGAGCAATGGCGTTTGCTGGACGCTCGTGCCTCTGCTGCTGAAGCGTCGGTGATCAGACTGGGAGCCCAGGTGACCGTTCTCCAGTCCGAGAAAGAAGGTATGAGCTTTAAACTTTACGCCTTGCTTACTGAGTTTTTGGCTTTAAACTGTTGTTCATAGACTACCCTTGATCCTGTAGCTTACTCCAAGATCATTGATGTGCTCGAGAAGAAAAACTCGGACCTTGAAGGGAAGCTAGCCGATCTGACCGCCCGACTTGAAGCATTAGAAAAGCATAGTTCATCCTTGGAATCCAGGCTGATGGAAGGTGCTTGTGTAGCTGCAACTCACACCGTCGGGGCTTTGAAGAGCCATCTCCCTGGTCTGGATGTTTCTCTGCTATCCAAAGGCTTCAAGTGCTCGGCGTCAGATGCTGGGAAATTATTTGATGATCTTACCCCAGTTGTGGAACCTTTTGTCAAGAAACTTGGTCTTCACCTAAGTGATTCGGAAGAATCACCCTGAACAATGTGCAGAATTCCTGTAATAGGGCAAAACTTTAACAGCTTAGAATACAGTTATATTTTGCTAAACATATGCTTGCATGTTTTTGCTTAAATTTTAGAGCTGATCGGTATGTTCATGAATCTTTTTAACTGATAGCTTTGTCATAGCCAAAAAATCCCGTTACCATAAGCTTTTCCGGAATTGTTTAGTTGCTGAGACTCGGGCGGCCTGCTGAACTGTGTAATTCCTTGTAGTCATGGTGTTTGGTAATTTTAGCGTCAGCCTAGCTTTCTTGAATTAAAAAGTTCGTTTCTTGCATGGTAGTAGTACCGTAGTAGCCCCCGGGCTCTTTTACAGTCATGCTGGCATGCTGAAAAAGAGTCTAGAAGTACGAACTGCAAGAAACTTCCCGATCAAATGGGGAGCCCCCGAGCGTAGAGCTCGGGACGCATAGAATAGGTCTGAAAAGAAAATTTTCAGCATGGTAGTCCCCGGCTCTTTGTTAGTGTATGCAATATGATAACAAAGAGTAGAAACAAAATAGAAAACCCAGCCCCCGAGCATAAAAGCGAGGGTGAGTAGAGTATAGAGAACTTATCTTTTTTTTGTTGGCGCTGTAGGCGACGCAGACGATGGTTTATACCTGCCAAACCTGATGGTCGGTCTAGAACTGTGCACGATCTTCGTTGTCTAAGCGTAGAACCTGCGTAGTTGATCCATATTCCACGT
>CM014276.1:58475-74418 GCA_004135705.1 Alloteropsis semialata | reverse complement strand
TAATCTGTTGGATAATCAATATTGATCTAGCTCCGACGTAGGGAATCTATATCAATCTTGCTTATCCAGAGATAAATCGGTTGAACAGTATAAACGAGAAAGGGCGATGCGCCTCAATTCAAAGCCTATACTAGTTCGATAAATTGACTAACTTACTGGTAAGCCGGAGATCAGAACTGATGCAGCCCGTCCACCAATGAGCTTCGTCGGTAACTACTACTAGGGTTTTTGGCATGAAGCCGGGTTGTATTGATTGTGAGAATTATTTTTACAATGGACGAGGGTTCATATTTATACCCTGGTCATGGAGAGTCCTGATCGGACCAGACTAACTTGCGAACAAAGAAAACTAAATCTAATATAGAATGGGACTCTCAATATGCCTTCAAAAAGGAAATAGTCCCTGCATCTGATACGCTTCCTCCTCAGCCGACGCGCCCTTCTTCCATCATCAGATCGGACTTCTTGTTTCATCGGACTCCTCTTCAGCATCGGCTTCCTTTTCTGTCATCTTCTGTTTGACCATTCAACGGGCCCACTGCGCAGTCCCAACCTTACCACGTCACAATCTGACTCAGCATGTCAGGTGCGAAAATCTGGTGTCAACAGAAAGTCCCATTCTATGTTAGACTTAGTTTACTTTATCCGCAAGTTAGTCTAGTCCGATCAGGACTCTCCATGACCAGGGTATAAATATGAACCCTCGTCCATTGTAAAAACTATTCTCACAATCAATACAACCCGGCTTCACGCCAAAACCCTAGTAGTAGTTACCGACGAAGCTCATTGGTGGACGGGCTGCATCAGTTCTGATCTCCGGCTTACCAGTGAGTTAGTCAATTTATCGAACTAGTATAGGCTTTGAATTGAGGCGCATCGCCCTTTCTCGTTTATACTGTTCAACCGATTTATCTCTGGATAAGCAAGATTGATATAGATTCCCTACGTCGGAGCTAGATCAATATTGATTATCCAACAGATTATCGTTTATCGACTGCACTTTAAGTCTAGATTCCCTACGTCGAAGCTAGATATCAAGATTAGGCTAGATTCCCTACGTCGGAGCTAGACTCATCTTGGTTACTAAAGGCAGTTTTTGCGGTTTGTTTGGAGTTGCTAGATTGGTTTAGATCTACGCCATGTGAATCAATTCTACTTCTTCAACGGCTTTGAGCACGGTCTTGGTCCGATTTAAGCAATATTTATCTTACAGCATCGTTCTGTGTCCGATCCTGCTTTGTGGTTTAATCTGGTTGTTCTTTGAGTATTGCACTGGTGTAGATTCCCTACGTCGGAGCTGGATCTTTGCAATACGATTAGATTAATCTTTGATTGTCATGCTTGGTTTAGATTCCCTACGTCGAAGCTAGATTCATCTTGATTAGTCAAAGGAAGCTTTGGTTATGCCTTATTGCTATTTGAATGTTAAGTATGGTTTAGATTCCCTACGTCGGAGCTAGGTCATGCTTGATTATTTGGTAGCATATCTTAGAATCAGAACGACTCTGTTAATGTTTTATCTGCTTATTTGCTTAATCTGATTAACACCTGTGCGAGCATCTTGTTTAGTTGTTAGATTGGTAAGTTGAATTTGACTATTTAGCTATCTGATTTGATCATAGCTGGAGAAATCTAGATTACCTACGTCGGAGCTAGATTTCTCTGAAAAAGTTATGGTCCGATTGGCTAGTTAGATGGTCCGATAAGATGAGTCAAACTGGCAACTAGGCAAGGTGGACAATGTATCGGCTTACACTTTGTTTATTTGATATCTTGTTTAAAGACACAGCTGATCCATTACTTTACATATTGGCCTTGTTTTATGCTTTATTTATTATTCAAAGGCTGATCTGTTATATCAATCAAGGTCCGATCCTGATTGGTCCGATTCTGAGGTCCGATTTGGTGTCTGATTGAGGTCCGATTACTCGGTCTGATTGACGTCATCATTGAAGTCCGATTTTGAGGTCCGATTGGTATCGGCCGACACGTGCCTGATTGGGTCTTGGCTAAAATTCGACGTTACTCCATCGTCTGAAATAGAGCCGGCACAATCAAAGAGTAATTTAACTGTTTTATTCCCTTGTCAATTTCAGGTCAAATTGACTGGCACGCTGCGAACCTGAACTGGAGTGTAGGGCTGGCACTGGAGCGAAGCAGATCTCCCTGGTCTTCGTGTGCTGCACACGGAGGATACGACCGCCGATTTTCCGCATCAACAGGTTGATTAATGAGATATGGTATGATAAAGGAAATCTTGCTCTTTCTGTACAAAGTACTTGGGATGTTTTTCTTGCAGAAACCTTAAAATCAGTAGCCTTGCAAAGCTCCTCAGTGATGCCTTATTCCTACCAAAGCCATATGATGTTCACATTGAAAAACCCATACAGATATGCTGCTTGTTTATTGCATTGAGCTTTGTCAAATTGTTGTGACCCTTGTAAGATGCTTTTTATGCTTTCATGATCAAGATCACGTACACTCCACATATACATGCTAAACTTCTACACTGGAAGTTAGCAACATACATCTTATTTATCCACAAAATAAATGCTCTATATAAGTATTGATCTCCCTCTCTTCAAATATCCTTTGCAAAAGAGACATGGGCTATGAAAAAAAAGAGAGACATGCTCACAAAAAGCATTGAGCATGATAAAAAGAAAAAAATAGAGATAGCCATGTTCTCAAAATAAATTCAAGAGGAGAGAGATCATACAAAAAGGAGCTACAATTCCACTGTTCCACACACATGCACATCTTGATTAGACTGTATGAATGGTTTTCTTCCTGGATCCGCTCTTTGACTTTGCAATATATGTGTTGCAAGTATGCCCTATCTTTACTCCTACCTTGAGCCCCACATAAGCCTTTTAGAAGTAGGTAAAAGAAGGCAAATGCCTTGGTAAGGAACCATACATATTGAGTGATCTGAGAGAATCATTTGAGGAGCTAGGTAAGGTTATGTTTTTGAAAATTTATCAAAAACCCAAGTTACTTAACAGAGGAGTGAAGATGACTTGAATCAAGGCTGTTCCGTTTCTCAACCATCCAAGATGACATGATAGACACTTCAAAATTCACAGGTGCAGGTATGTTTTGGAATAAGTTATATGCTTGCATCATATCAGTTGGAGTCATGTTTTCCACCTTAGTCTTTAATCTTTACTCGAGGACGAGCAAAGGCTAAGTGTGGGCGGAGCTTGTTGACGGTCCTTAAGTACCACTTTTGGCCGTCAACTCCTGCAGAAAATATGTCAAATATAATCACCAAACATAGTGATAGGGTTTATATCTAATCAATTTCACGAGTTTTGGTGAATATGTGAGAGCAGGGACTAAATGGCAAAAGAGGAGGATAATTGGGCTCAGGGCCAGGTCGCCCGACCTCCTTAGGTCGGCCGACCAGGGCCCAAGCCCAATGAAGCCCATCTTTGACCACAGCAAAGAAACACACTCTAGGACCATCCTAGCCACTCATTCCATGACGGTTTGATCCAAGAGATGGGAATGGTCCAAGGAGAGGTCACATGGATTGAAGGGCCCACCTCGCAAACTAAACATACTCAATCCAAGCTATACCACCTGGAACCGCCATGAGGACCCACTAAGCAGTCACTCAGCCGAAGATGGGCCCGATCGGTGCCGGTGGACGGTCGCCCGACCGAGCCCGGTCGCCCGACCTGGTCCGGAGGCCAAACCACCTCATCCTTCTGGTACGGGTTCCCACCGCCTCCAGGAGTCCATCTACGCCGTGCATCACTCAAGGCAGTGGATCCAACGTCGGCCGATCTCCCCGAGTCGCCCGACCTGTGACTGGGTCCGTTCATCCTCATCTTCCACGTGTCCACTCTCAACCGCCTCTACAAGCTATAAATAGGTGCCCCCGGCTCCGGTTCAACAAGCACAAGATGGAGAACACACAAGATTGAGAAGCCACAAGCTCCACTCCAAGGCGAAGCTCTACTCCAGTATAGTATCTAGAGATTAGGGAGAGAGTGAGGGGTAGTCCGGGGGAAGTGCCGGGACTGTCGGCACTCTTCCCCGATCTTGTACCTCGACGGATGCTTCCTTCTTCTAGTAAGTGTTCATGATCTCTTATGGTATTGAGTTCTCTTGATTAAGTTAGTTCCATTCTATAGTTGCTTGAGGGTTCATCATTCATTAATCATTTGTGAATGCTTAGTGAATACTTTGGTCCAGGAACAAGACTAAAGTAGTAATTGATAGCATAGACGTGGTGTCTAGGCTAGAAGTTACCTTTGTTTGCCTCGTAGCCCCACAGATTAGAAGAGGTAGGCGGCAGGTGGTGACAGCCCTGTCCGTCCTTTGTAATCCTCCACGTACGGGTACGGCGTAGAGCTGTTGGCCGGCAATTTCCTAGAGGCCTAGGATACCCCGGTGCCCAAAGTAAGCAAACTATAGACGCTGAGCTTATTCTTCTTCAAGGTCCTTAAACCATAGGAATCCTCTCTACCCTCGCCAATCATTTCTCTTGTTGTCCTTGGACGATCTAGTTAGAAGATTAGTACACACGTTCCCTGTGGATTCGATACCCTGAATACTTCTGGGTGAAAGCTACAACGGTATCCGTGCGCTTACGGATTTATCTACGATCGTCAGAAATACCAACATTCCCATAGCTCGATAGGTGAGTACCCTCGTGTAGTGATAGTATGCGGGAGGGAAAGTGTTGAGTTTGGTTCACATCTTTATCATTGATAGATTAGATTGGTTTTATCTTGCTTGGTGATTACATCTCAAAGTGATCCGAGACCCTATGGGCAAACGCTTCCATACCTTGTGTACTCCTCTCTACCGCTCGTAACATTGATTAGGTTAGATTGTTCTTAGATTTGTACATCGCTATTCAATCAAAAGAACTCTCTTGCTAACATTATTAGTGCTAGGTTAAGCGTAGAAATCCCTTGTTCCGTGGATTGATAAACCTTGGGCGAATTCTCTAAGGGAAAAGCTACAACAGATCCGTGTACTTGCGGTTCGTAATTGATGTGCCTAAGGGCCGTCAACAAGGTCCGGGTTGAGCAGCCACCGAATATGGTGGCGATCTCCAGGTCCTCGGGAAGTTGAGGCTCATCATCGCCATCCATGTAGTTTGCTTGCTTAGTATGTTGATGGTTCTGGTCGCACAGTCCCCCTTGCTTCTGGTTTTCCTCTTCCTACTTCTGTTTCTTGTACACCATGCAATCCACAAAGTTGTACTTTGTCGAACAGTGAACAGGGCAGTATATTGCGAGGTCCTCAGGTTTTCCCTGGTGACTGTGTGGGGGTTTCTTGTCTACTGGTAGGACTTCCTCACCCTCGGTCTTGAGCTTTTTGTTCTTGTGCTTGTCTTTCATCTTGCCTTCCCCTGGGGGCTTGCTCTGTTTGGGCTTCGACTGGACCCTTACTCGGGCGTCCGCCATCTTGGCGGTCTCCTCGACGATCTTGTAGAGTTCCGCCACCGTCTTTGGGTTTTTCATGGCAAGTTCTTTCACCGTCCGCTCGTCCCTGCAACCTTGGTTGAAGGCTACGATTACCCGATCGTCTACCATGTCTGGGATGGTGTTACGGGTGTCGCTGAACCAGCGGATGTAGTGCCGAAGAGAATCTTTAGGTTTCTGCACACAATTGAGCAGATCTCCCTCATGTTCGGGGCATCTATAGGTGCCTTGGAAGTTGTCCTCGAACGTCTCCCAGAGATGAGTCCATGACTTGATGCTAGCCTTAGGCAGGCTCATGAGCCACGTTCGGGCTGATCCCTGCAGGGCAGTCGGCAAGTAGTTGGCTTTCACGTAGTCATCTCCCTCAATGGCATTGATGATCGTTGAATAGATCTGGATCCACTTGTGGGGGTTGGTCGTTCCATCGTACTTTTTGATGTTGGTAGGACAGAACTTTTCTGGCCACCTGACCTTGTGCAAGCCTAGTGAATACGCAAGGCATCCCCCAGTGCTTGGTCGGGAGTCACGTGGTGGGGAGTCTGGATGAGACCGGTAGTAGCCCTCGCGTGATCGGTAATCTCAGTTGTAGTTGAGAGTCTCCCGAGTGTTGTGATTCCTGTGATTGTGCTCGAGTTGCGGCCTCATGTCACGTCCTTCTTGGGGACAATATCGTGGATGTCCGTTGACAGATTGAGAGCGAAAGAGCTGGGGCTCGCCTGGCCTGTTGGATGGAGCTGGTGGTACGGCGGCAGGTTCTAGCCGCTCCTTGGCCTTGTTTGCGGCTTCCCGAGCCTTCTTGGCAATGGTGGCCATTGGGTTCCCTCGGCCATGGCTTCCATTGTCTCCAAGAGGGTTTGGATCTGCAAGTTGTCCTGTTCAACCACCCGGAAATCGGTGTTGAGATTCTGGGTAGCTAGCGAGGACAGAGCCAGCCGCGTGTGGGTCTTGGCCATCTGGATAGTCGGTGCGCCACTGAAGCGAGGAGGTGAAGGCCTGCGCGAGCTATACGACTCGGCTATAGTGTTCTCCCTGTTCACAGTGGCCACATGGATGTGGCGGTCTTCAGGCCGTTCAGATCCATTGCTCGATCCACTATAATCAAGATCTAGCCGCGCAGTGCATTCAGCAATGTCATCAGGGGTTGGCTCCCCGAAGGTGGTGAAAACTTCCCGACCGGCGCATGTGAGATCGGGATCATAGATCCCAGTTAGCTTGAGCTCTTAATCGCCCTGGTGCTTGAATACGAGATACCCGAAGTGGATCGAACGTGCAGGCCCTTGGTGGCTTAGAGCGTAGAAATCGGAAGCGGAGGCAGGACTCCCGATGACATCCAATTTGACAGAACTTGGCGTGTAGGGCATCGATGAAATCGACGCGTCGGTGAACCAGACTCCGTTGATGATCAGCATGACCTGATCTTTACGCAAGGGCTCCTACCTGGCGTGCCTCTGTTGAGGTTATACTCGGCAGATATTTGTCCGGTAGGCACCCCACTTCGTGCGAAGAACAATCACAGTAGATGAACAAAGTGACTCTGGTTTTGTACTGGCTCGGGCCCTCGAGATCGAGTAAAAACCCTACGTCCAGTTGCTTGCTTGTATTAACTCGACGAGTACAGATTATAATGGTGTAACAAATACTCTCAAGTGGATTGGTGAAACTTTGGATACCCTTCACATGCAGAACCCCCCACTATTTATGTCCGGGGAGACTTGCCTTACGAGACAAAAACAGGCCTAAACCTAATAGGACTCTAACTATCTTTGAGCTTTCCCTCCTATGTCTAGTTGTCGTGTCTTGCTCGGACTCTTCTTCGCATGGAGTCGGTAGTCGCCAATCCTCATGATCGGGCACCCTGGTATTATGGCCTCAATAGAAGACTTCAACAAGAAACTACACCAAGTAAGAAAAAGAAAAATAAGAAGTTGTGGTGGAAGAAAAATCAAGCAACCCCATCCACTTCTCCGGAGTGGGATGCTGAATGGAACTAAGCGCCGAAGAAGAGTCTCGCTTGTCGGACTTAAAAAGGGTAAGCCCTTTGCCGGAAAGTAAATTCAGTAGTTATCTCATATTTCCCTTTCCAAATTTGATTTCCCCAACATTTGATTTTTTTTCCTTTGCGTATTTGATTTTCCAAACCACCATTTGCATGCTGGAATTTTTCTGGCCATTTTTCTCCTTTTTCTGAAGATTTTGAAAATGATTTCTGAGTTTCAATTTCAAAGAAAAATCTTTTTGAGCATTTCTGGAGCAAACTTTGGGCCAAGCACCACGGCATGACATTCATGTAGCCGTTAAGGGGCATTGGTCCAAGGGGGAGGTCGGTGGGCCTAGCCAGAAGGTCGGCCGACCCATGGGTTCGGCTGAACCCGACCGTTGGCCAGTGGGCCCCACCTTCCTCCAACGGCTAGTAGCCGTTGTGCCTTGTCTCCTCCTCGGGTGCCTGTCTCATTTGCTCTATAAATGGAGGCTGAGAGGGGGAGTGGTTCATCCATCCACACATTTCACTCACTCACTCCCTCTCCACTCTTTGCTCTCGGGTTTTAATTGAAGTTTTGCTCAAGTTCAAGTGAAAGAAATCTCTCTCTCTCTATTTCTTTGCTGCAGGAAATTGCTACACTTGCTGAAGCAACTTCGGGTACATATTCCATTCGGTTTCACTAACCCTTCACAAGTTGCTCTTGTATTTTGTTGTTGGCAAGCATGACCGGCATAGGCCGAAGGGCTGCCGAGATGCTTAGGCGGATGACGGGTTCTAGCCCATCTCGTTCGCGGGCTAGCGCTTGCTCCTCTCGCACCTCCGAACACACCCCGGAGCCAATGGCCATGGACTACGAGGAAGAGGAAGAAGAGCAAGACGAACCGCAAGCCAAAGATGGAGGTAGACGATGTCGACATCCCCTACATCGACTTGCGAGGTGATCGAGAGAGACAAGCCTACGCCCTCCTGAAGGACCGTGTCTTTGACCACACCAAGGACTTCAACTTGGATCTTCTGGACAACATAGGTATGGACTCTGAGTTATCATGGTTTGGCGTGCTATTGGATGGAGTGAGTTTGCACCTATTTCTGAGTTTGGCTCTAGGCCCCTCACCATCCAGTTTCTTTGCACTCTTCATGAGGTTTCAGACGGTATCATGTTCCGACTTTTTGTGACGGATCATCATCTCACTTGGAAAGATTTGAGCCGAACCCTTGGTTTTAGTTCCCGCTATGTTCTTGATCTTGACAAAGCTTGCCGCAATTTTTCTCGACATGGTTTTTGGGGTGAGATTTCTGGTCTTGAGGTCATTTGCAAGTTTGCACCTTGGTGCAACTACATTCACCATCCGACTCTTCGTTTGATGCAGAAGTGGTTGGCCATTACTCTCTTCCCAACGGAGGATGTAAGGACTGTGCGCAACGATGAGTTGATGATTCTTTATGCCATGGTCCACAAGATTAAGATCTCTCCTGTCAAGGCGATGGTTAGACAATGGTTGGAAAATTTTAAGATGTCGGGTCCCATTGAGTGTACTTCTTTGATTACTCACCTCGCTTCGAGGATCGGGGCTCTAGCAGGGGTGAACAACCCCTACATTGAGACATCTCGATCTCTCATTAACTTGGCATATCTGGTTCATGGCCATACACTCAAGGCGGGTCCAAATCAGTCTTTGGTTTTCTTCTACCACAGTTATAAAAACGAAATTATGTTACCTTACCCGGAGTTTCACTTGTATGGCAGTGGCCCTCTGACCATATCTCTTGTACCACAAGAGGAAGCTCGTAGGCATAGTGTTTCAGGTGGCAGGGCTACCAGGAGCGCATCAAGGAGAGCCGCAATCGCACAGCAACCGACACCAGTACCTCAGCCTTAGTCGCAGATCCCGCCCGTCGTGCAGCAGATGGCTCAGGAGGGTTGGATCGCACCTAGGATGGTAACTTGAGTTGCTCCTGGTACACACCTGGATGGGATCAGGCCCCTTACCAGCACGAGGCTAGAATTGCATCGTGGCAAAGTGCTCCGGATGAGGCATGGAGACAGACAAGACGCAGGGAGCGTTCTACCAGCTCTAGTTCTGGTGTACCTCTGATGTGGGGCGCATGTCGATCGACTTCGTCGTGGGACTACGACGGACTTGCCTAGCATTTGGGTGAGCTCACCGTACGTACCGGTGACTTGGTGGAGGCCGTGCACCAGCACACTCAGTCTACTTAGGACTGGCAGTAGATGACTAGTGAGCAGATCCGCGCCATGCAGCTAGCGCAGCAGCACCATCACGAGCAGACGATGGCTTACTGGCACAGCTTGGGATACAATCCCGATCAGCAGCAGTAGCTTGACTCTAGCTTGGGGGAGTACGTCAAGAGAGGTAACTTGTATCTTTTACCGCTTTCAGAATCATGCATGATAAAAAAAATTAAAAAGACAAAAAGTATTTACTACCTTCTTATGCGCGGTGAGAATGCTTTAATCCTTTATGGCTGAAATGATGAATAGTTGCTCTGTTTATTCTTCTCATATGCCTTTATATAACTTAGTATCATATCTAAGTCTTGAGTTCGTTGGCTTGAATGATCAAACCTTAGCTTGAAACTTGTGGGTAGCGATAGCATGATCCATGCCTAAGTTGTTGTGAGGTATGATATGGTTTACTAGAGCTGCTATGATCTTGTTTATTGTGATGCTTGATATCTGGAGTTTTATTTTCAAAAATGCAAAAGTGACAAGTTCCTCAATGATGAGAAATTCCTATCCAAGGCCATATGTTGATCCTATCTTGTTATAGCCTCCACATATGCAGCTTGTTCTCTCATTGAGCTTCATCAAATTGTTGTGACCCTTAGTGAGAATTTGTCATACTCCCATGATCAAGAATCACATACACACACCATCACATGCTAAACTTCTATTGGAAGTTGAGCACCCATCATTTCATTCATCCATCCATCCACCGCCAAAATAAACACTCCATGTTGTTTCATGACCTCTCTCTCTAAAGATATTTGTATGAAAGCACTTGGGCTATGCAAAAAGAAATAAAAAGATGCATACCCAAAGAAGGTATGCCACATGCTCAAAAAGGCATGTCATGAAAAAAAAGAGAAAAGAAAAGATACCCCATGTCCCCGAAAGAAAAAAGAGAGAGAGAGAGAGAAGGATCATGTGAAAAGGAGTCCATATATTCATATCCACCATATTCATCCATCTGTTGACACCAGCGGTGGCAAACAGAAAGTCCGCAAGCGCACGGCTGTCGAAGTAGCTTTCACCCGTGAGTAAACCAGGTATCGAATCCACAGGGAACGTAAAAGTGTATCTAATCACTAAAGCTGAGCCAGATCGATCGAGTGTATATAAAGGCTGGGTAGAGAGGATAACTTAGCACTAAGGCTCTGATTATAGTTAAGAGAATTCTCCTATGCTTGCTTTAGGCACTGGGGTATCCTAGGCCTCTAGGAAATTGCCGGCCAACAGCTCTACGCCGTACCCGTACGTGGAGGATTACAAAGGACGGACAGGGCTGTCACCACCTGCCGTCTACCTCTACTAATCCGTGGGGCTACGAGGCAAACGAGGGCAGATATACACCTAAGCACCACGCCTAAGATAATATCAGCTATCCTAACCTTGATCAAAGATTAGAATACTTTATAAATAAAGCAACGAATCCACAAGCACAATAGAGACTTAACTTATCTATAACTCAGACTTAATTACTAGTTGAATCCTGGATACTTACTGAGTAGCTCGCATCCGTCGAGGTACAGGTGGAGGGTCGCCGACAGGCCGGGACTCCTCCAGACTCTCCCTCACTCTCTCCCTATTTCTTCTCTGGATATGAGGAGGGCTTCGCCTTGGATCTTCACTTCTGCTCGATGATGATTAGCCCTGCCCCGAGTCCAGCTATTTATAGCTTGGAGAGGCGGTTTGGAGTCGGTTTGCAGCGGTTGAGGCGGTCCGGAGATGGGCTCAGGTCGGCCGACTAAGGGGGATCGGCCGACCATCAGATTCACCGACGTTGATGATACACGGCACGGATGAACTCCTGGTGGTGGTTGACAGTTGCTAGTGAAGGCGGTGGCGATTTGGGCGCGCGGCCCGGTCGGCCGACCTGGCTAGGTCGGCCGACCCAGGGCTGTGGCCCCTCGGCCCCACTTCGTCAGTGTCACTCTCCAGTGGGTCCTTTGGTCGGTTTCTGGTGGGTAATAGCGAAGATGTGTCAGTTAGTTAGGGATGTGGGCCCATGAATCCATGTGCTTGCCACGTGGCCCAATCCCAACTCTTCATTTCCACCGTCTTGATCTCAACGTGCCTGATCGCTCCTGAGTGTGCTTCTTGTTGGTGGGCTGAAGATGGACCTCACCGGGCCTGGACCCAGGTCGGGGGACTTGGCCCTAAGCCCATTTTAGCTCTTCTTGTGCCACTTTATTCCTGTAAGCACATATGCACCAAAACTCATGGAATTCATTAGTAAACAACCCTATGTCTATTTGTTTTATCATATTTTATATCTTTGTTGACAGTAATAAGTTGTCATTAAGAATCGCCAACACCATCCACACACACTTGCACATTCTTGATCAAGGTGTATGACTTGTTTCTCCAAAGGATCCGGTTCTTTGACTTAGCAACATATGAGTGACGGTCTAGGATCCATGGGAGTCCTCATGGGCCACAGCCTCATTAGGAAATTGGACCGGCAACCCTGACTGATACAAGGAAGGACTGTACAGCTTAAGGAAACTAGTTGGGTACTAGAAACAACCCGGCCTACTCATGTTAGGACTCTGTGTATTGTATCCGACTAGGAGTTTGTATTTCTTGCCTTGTAGACCCTGTCTCCCGAGTATATAAGGTGAGGCAGGGACCCCTTGTAAAATCATAACCATCAATACGAGAAGATCCACCATACAGGACGTAAGGTATTACGCTCTCTACTCGAGGCGGCCTGAACCTGTCTAAATCGTCTCGTGTTCACCATCGTGCTTCTGGTTCCGGCGAGGCCCCCACGAACAACTCGACTACTTAGGGACCCCCCCATAGTAGGCTAGCCGGTATAAAAAACCGACAGCTGGCGCGCCAGGTAGGGGCTCTCGTCGAGAATCGTTCAGCAAGCTCGATGGCACCAGTCATCATCAACTGCGACGGCGACATGGCGTTCGAGAAGGGCGCCACCTTCGTTTTCGGCTCCTGGGTCTGCACGGCGGACGGCGCGGGCAACTTCGACCGCGTCCTCAAATCGCCGACTCCGGAGCAACTCGCCGACAAGCTCGACGAGATCGCGCTCCCGGGACCGAATACAACTCGGCCTCGGGGAACCTCGAGTTCGAAATCAACTCGGACTCAAGGAATCACTCTTCCTGGCCCGATTTCAACTCGGGCTGGGAAACTTGTAAAGCGGACCAGGCAACCCGAGTCGGTTTCTGAACCATCGGCTATGCCAAAATTCGCCAATTCAAAAATCCAGAAGAAAAGGAGTCCCCACTGTTAAGCATGAGGCCGACACCCCGAGCCAATATCCCTTTGGACTCGCGGGCCCCACCTCTGCTTTCCAGGCGGCGTCCTCAAAACAACTCCGATCTCTGGTCGAATTTGACGAATTTCCCCTGAACGGGAAACAAGTCGGACTCGTCATTACTTCAACTCCCGAAGGACGATTTGTTCACTGGCCGGGACGCAAGCTAGCACTTGGAGCAACACCACAGGAGGACCTGGACATGTCTCGCATCATCGCGTGCATCGATCCACTCCCGTTTCAACACGGAGAACCCCTGAATTCTTCAAGCAGCCGCGGCTCAACAGTCCTAGTAACTTCAAGCACAGGGAGCTACTCACCAAGGCGCCAAGCCATGGTGATCATTGGCCAGGAACAAGAAGTCTCCAACGACGAGCCAACTGTGGAGAACGAAGCTGAAGCTGACCGCAACCGACGCAGGGAGCGAAATGTCGCTCGCGCAGAACGACGTCGCTGCCTCGGCCGAAGGCTACCTCCACAGGACCTCAACGCCAAGTTCCGGCAAGTTGCCGGCCAAGACGTCTATTCCAGCGCTGTAGCCAACATCATGGCTGTCGTCACAGCTGGGACAGATGCCTGAAACTCCTGAGATCCTCAGGATGAAGACAATGCTCGAGACAGCAGCCATCCAGCATGACGCAATCAACCCGGCGAAGACTATCACTCGAGCACCAAGCCGCCAGGCAAGCAGCGCACACCCTGAAGTTGGAAACCGAGGCAACCAGTCCCACCACCCGAGCAGAGAACAACGCCGACATGAAGGAGGCATAGTACTCGGCGGCGGAGGCCGTGACCACGGCGCTGGACCAAGCAACCGCGAGGTTCAGCAGAGCCACGTCGGCGGTCGTGATGGCAACCGAAACAGGGACAGACGCCCCGAGAATCGTGATAACAGGGATCTGCGAGAACAATTGCCACCCAGGGACGCGCGCACCATCATCTCATCACGGGCGCGCGATCGTGAAGAACAAGAACGCCGCAGATGCCAGGAGTACGACCAAGTCTACGGGGCGCCGGGTCAGGATCACCACAACCTCCATAAGTACGAAGGGTTCCCGGTCTTCTCAGACCGCATCCGCGCTACTTCCTGGCCCGACAAGTTCAAACCAGCTCATATCGATAGATATGATGGAAAACGCGATCCCGAGCAGTGGATTCGCATCTACTACTCGGCAATCAAGGCGGCAAGGGGCAACACCGACACCATGTGCACCTATCTCCCAGTGGATGTTTGGACCCGACAGTCCACACAGGGTAGCCTACGTGGTTGATTTGTTGAGGGACAGATCGAGGATCAGAAGCCGATGGTAACACAAGACGCAAGGATTGAACAGGTTCGGGCCGTCGAGATGACGTAATACCCTACGTCCTGTGTTGGGGATTGTATTGCTGTGTATGAAGTTCCTTGAAGGATCTCCGTAGTTGGGTTCTGTCCTAGGGTTGTATGATCGTGGGTTGTAGCGTAGATGTTCGTGGATGTTCGTGGATGTTCGTGGATGTTCGTCCTCTGGAGGGGGGTCTCAAGGCGCCTTATATAGTCCGGCTGCCTTGAGTTACAAGTCGGCCAGAGATCGTAACCTACCCGAATTACAAGGATTTGATCCTATAACGATTACAGATATCTTTCCCTACAATTCCGGCTAGTTTATCCTGATCTCCGAGCTTCTTGCGGGATACGCCGTGTGCTTTCCTTGCCGCGCGCGTCGTCGCGCCCATCCGGTTCGCCCGACTGGTGGGCCTCCCGAGTGGTGGGCCACCCAGTCTGACAAACCGGCCCAGTTGCACTCGGATTGGGCCGCCCCTTGCTGGTTGGGCCAATCCGCCTTCTGGGTACCCCTGGGGGTCTACCCCCGACAAGCCCCCGAGTAGTACGTGGTTGAGAGACAAGTCGGCGAGGTCATGCTGTCTAATGAGCGTCGAGCCTGCTGCAGTTGGAAGCGAAACCGCGTGATACTGGAGAGAAAAGAGCCGTTTCCCAACGGATGCGCCGCGAGGTGCGTCCGTTGGCCGTAGCCCCCGAGCCTTGAAGCGATTCCGAAGGAATCGGTCCAAGGGTTAGTAGCCTTGTTCTGAAGTCGTCAGACAATCAACGGATGCGCCGCGAGGTGCGTCCGTTGGCCGTAGCCCCCGAGCCTTGAAGCGATTCCGAAGGAATCGGTCCAAGGGTTAGTCAAGGAGCATCTGGCTAAATCATCCGACGTTAATTTCGGCGTCCAGCCCCCGAGCGTGAGGGCCGGCAGAGTCCTGCGAGACACGCCGAGTGGTCGTCCCGGCGCCAGCCCCCGAGCGTGAGGGCTGAGCACGCCGAGTAGTCGTCCCGGCGCCAGCCCCCGAGCGTGAGGGCTGGGCACGCCGAGTAGTCGTCCCGGCGCCAGCCCCCGAGCGTGAGGGCTGAGCACGCCGAGTAGTCGTCCCGGCGCCAGCCCCCGAGCGTGAGGGCTGAGCACGCCGAGTAGTCGCCCCGGCGCCAGCCCCCGAGCGTGAGGGCTGAGCACGCCGAGTAGTCGTCCCGGCGCCAGCCCCCGAGCGTGAGGGCTGAGCACGCCGAGTAGTCGTCCCGGCGCCAGCCCCCGAGCGTGAGGGCTGAGCACGCCGAGTGTCGTCCCGGCGCCAGCCCCCGAGCGTGAGGGCTGAGCACGCCGAGTGGTTGTCCCGGCGCCAGCCCCCGAGCGTGAGGGCTGAGCACGCCGAGTGGTCGTCCCGGCGCCAGCCCCCGAGCGTGAGGGCCGAGGCGCACGCCGAGTGGTCGCCCCGGCGCCAGCCCCCGAGCGTGAGGGCTGAGCACGCCGAGTGGTCGTCTGTACCCTGCAACAAAGTAAAAATTCGAGGAGAAAGTGTTCGGCGATACAAATACTAATGAACTCCGCTTCCTGCTTCCAAGTCTTTTAATTTCCTCGGGTAGTTAGCCTGTTACGTTTATGCACCTGGTCCCCGATAGCCGTAGTCCATAGCGCAGGGAGCTGGGCCGCGTGCACGCGTAGGAGGGTAGGCGTACG
>CM014276.1:45648-57475 GCA_004135705.1 Alloteropsis semialata | reverse complement strand
TCCTAGCCCGACAAGTTCAAACCAGCTCATATCGATAGATATGACGGAAAACACGACCCCGAGCAGTGGATCCGCATCTACTACTCGGCAATCAAGGCAGCGAGGGGCAACACCGACACCATGTGTACCTATCTCCCAGTAGTCCTCGATCAGGCCCCACTGACCTGGTTAGAAGGGCTCAAGCCAGGCTCCATCGACTCCTGGGATGAACTCTGCAAGGCTTTCATCAACAACTTCCAAGGTTCATGGCAGAAGCCGGGTACTCGTTTTGACCTCGCCCAGTGCAAACAGGGCCAGAACGAGTACTTGCGCAGTTACAACCGGCGATTTTGGGAGAAACGCGCAACCTGTGCTGGCCTATCCGACCAAGATGTCATCGATTGCTTCCACGGTGGCCTTACAGACCCCGTGCTGCATCTCGATTTCGGAAGGAACAGGCCAAAGACGCTAGAGCAGATGCGAGAACTCATCAGCCGCTGGTCAGATGCTGAAGAGATGCAACGTGAGAGATTCAACCGTAACAAGTCGGGAGGAGATCGCAACAACAACGGCGACCGCAACAAGGGCAAGCAAGTTGAGAACAACAGCAAGCGCGACTTCAGCGATAAGAAGCGCAAACCTGAAGACACGGTCAATGTTGCTGAGAAGAATTCTTCCTGCAGGAAGTTCGAAAAACTACTCGACAAGCAGTGCCCTTTCCACCCAAAGGATAAGCACTCAAGCAGGGACTGCTGGTCGCTTAAGAAGGCGTTCTCAGCAGAGGGCGCTCCCAAACCAAACAACCATGACAACAAAGGAGACAAGGGTGACAAAGACACCGGCTACCAGCAAGCCGACAAGGTTGTCAATGTCATCTTTGGGGGAATCACTCAGTCAGAATCCAAGCGCAAGCAAAAGCTTATCCACCGCGAGATCGCCTGCATTGAGCCTGCCATCCCCAACTTCCTGAAGTGGTCAGAGGTCCCCATCAGCTTTTCTCGCGACGATCAATGGACCAACATCAAGAACCCGGGGCGATACCCTCTGGTGCTCGACCCTGTGGTAGCTGGCGCGCGACTCACAAGAACATTGATCGACGGAGGAAGCGGACTCAACATCCTGTTCGCCAAGACCTTGAAGAAAATGGGCTTAGACATCACCAACCTGCTCAAGCCCACTGATTCACCCTTCTACGGCATTGTTCCAGGCAACGCTGCCGTGCCCCTTGGCCAGGTATCACTTCCAGTTACATTTGGTACCGAGGCCAACTACAGGACCGAGTACATTACATTCGAGGTCGCCGACTTCGAATCATCGTACCACGCGATCCTGGGAAGACCCGCTCTGGCGAAATTCATGGCGATTCCACATTACATCTACCTCGTCCTGAAGATGCCAGGCCCTAAGGGGATCCTATCTCTAAAGGGCGACCTGAAGACCTCCTACGATTGTGACACCGAGGCAGTGACGATTGCTGCAAGCATGCAGCAACCGAGCCAGGCAGCAATCGTAGCAGCTATGGCAAAACAACTCGGCGAGGCTGAGTTGGAAATCCCAACGAAAAAGCCAGCCGTGCCGAACATGAAGCCCTCCCAGGAAGTTCCAATCAAGTCAATCGGCCGTTCGGCACAACACAAAAAACAGATCCAGACTGATCATCACCGCCACCTGTGCATCAGACGGTCATCCTGCCGGCGGCCCACAAGTTGCGCGGAACGGTGGCGGTTGTCGGAGTCGGAGACACGGCGTGAATCCGACATCGGCAAGGAAACAAACAAACAAACAAGCCACGCCGNGAAACCGCGAGAGTCGGCTCTGATACCAATTGTAACGTCCCGACCCCCCGGGTCCGGGCCCGCTTACGTCTGGCAGCTCTCTAGGACCTCAAGAATTTCCCCACAGACCAACACATGTCTTTTCTGCGCACTTTGTCCTCACTCATGCGCACCCGGGAAGAACTTCCCGGTCGGTCACCCATCGCTCCAGGCCAAGCACGCTTAACCTCAGAGTTCTTTCAAGATGAGCTCCCGGAAAAGAAGTTGCAACTTGTTGGTATGAGTATTCTATCAATCCTATTAAGCCTTGGGCCAAGATGTCACAATCCCACATTACATCTACCTCGTCCTGAAGATGCCAGCCCTAAGGGGATCTTATCCCTAAAGGGAAACCTGAAGACCTCCTACGATTGTGACACCGAGGCAGTAATGATTGCTGCAAGCATGCAGCAACCGAGCCAGGCAGCAATCGTAGCAGCTATGGCAAAACAACTCGGCGAGGCTGAGTTGGAAATCCCAACGAAAAAGCCAGCCGTGCCAAACATGAAGCCCTCCCAGGAAGTTCCAATCAAGGCAATCGACCTAGGGACGGGCGACCCCTCCAAGACGGCGCTGATCGGCGCTGACCTGCCTATCAAATAGGAAAGCGCACTCACCAGCTTCTTACGGGACAACCGCGACATCTTCGCATGGAAGCCGTCTGACATGCCGGGAGTCCCAAGGGAGTTGGCTGAGCACAAACTCAACGTTGATCATGCCGCCAAGCCGAAGAAACAACGTCTACGACGTTTTGCCCAGGACAAAAAAGAAGCCATCCGTTCAGAGCTGGCGAAACTCTTAGCAGCCGGGTTCATTAAAGAGGTGTTCCACCCAGACTGGCTCGCTAATCCTGTCCTGGTCCGCAAGAAGAACAACAACGAGTGGAGAATGTGTGTCGATTACACTGACCTGAACAAGCATTGCCCAAAGGATCCCTTCGGGCTACCTCGCATCGATCAGGTGGTGGATTCTACAGCTGGCTGCTCTCTACTCTGTTTCCTGGATTGCTACTCGGGCTATCATCAGATAAGCCTGCACAAAGACGACCAGATCAAGACGGCGTTCATCACTCCGTTCGGCGCCTACTGCTACACTACAATGTCCTTTGGACTCAAGAACGCAGGAGCCACATACCAGCGTGCAATTCAGAGTTGTCTCAAGGCTCAGATTGGCCGCAATGTGGAAGCCTACGTTGATGACGTCGTCGTCAAGACAAAGAACCCGGATAGTCTCATCGATGACCTATCTGAGACCTTTGCACATCTCAGGGAATTCCAATGGAAGCTCAATCCTACTAAATGTGTGTTTGGCGTGCCCGTGGGGAAACTGCTGGGCTTCATAGTCAGCCACCGGGGAATTGAAGCCAATCCCAAGAAAGTAACCGCTATCACATCCATGGCGCCTCCAAAATCCCTCAAGGACGTTCAGAAGCTGACTGGATGCATGGCGGCCCTCAACCGATTCATTTCAAGGTTGGGTGACAGAGGATTACCTTTCTTCAAGCTCCTCAAGAAGCAAGACAAGTTCGTATGGACTCCAGAAGCTGATGCGGCGTTTGAAGACCTCAAGACATTTCTCCAGTCACCACCAGTACTGACTGCACCAGCTGATCAGGAACCACTGCTTCTCTACATAGCAGCAACAACTCATGTTGTGAGCACTGCCATTGTAGTCGAGCGGGATGAACCCGGCCCTGTATACAAAGTACAGCGGCCTGTTTACTTCATCAGCAAGGTGCTTTCAGAATCAAAAGTGCGATACCCACAGGTCGAGAAGCTATTATATGCTGTCTTGATCACTTCTCGCAAGTTGCGCCACTACTTCGACGCCCACCGGGTTGTTGTAGTCACCTCTTTTCCCATTGGTGACATACTCTATAACCGGGACGCGACAGGGCGAATCTCCAAATGGGCGGTCGAGTTGGGCTCTCACGCCATCAATTTCGTTCCACGAGCTGCCATCAAATCTCAAGCCCTGGTGGACTTCGTCGCTGAGTGGACGGAAATACAACATGCAGTACCCGAAGAACCCGTCGAGCATTGGATCATGTACTTCGACGGATCACTGAAGCTTGAAGGAGCAGGTGCAGGAGTACTACTCATATCTCCAAAAGGCGATCAGCTTAAATATGTGCTCCAAATCCTGTGGAAAGCCACCAACAATGAAGCCGAGTACGAAGCTCTACTGCACGGGTTACGCTTGGCTGCCTCCCTTGGCATCAAGCACATGGTCGTGTACGGCGACTCCTCTGTGGTGATCAATCAAGTCAATAAAGATTGGGACTGCACCAAGGAGAACATGGATGCATACTGCATGGAGGTGCGCAAACTCGAGAAGCACTTTCATGGGCTCGAATTTCATCACATCATCAGAGACAACAACATGGCTGCTGATGCACTTTCAAAGCTGGGTTCCCACCGAGCGCAAGTACCAGGTGGCGTTTTCGTCCATGAGCTGTTACAACCATCCATCAAGGAGCTGGAAGTACAGCCGACTACAACACCACCCCATCAGCAAGTCATGGTGATTACACCCGAATGGACAAAGCCCTTCATCGAGTACATACTGCACCAGAGGGAGCCCGAAGATAAGGTGGAGGCTGAGCAAGTTATCAGACGAAGCAAGCACTACATAGTAGTCGGCTCCACCCTTTTTCGACGAGGCGCCTCATCTGGAGTCTTGATGAAGTGTGTCACCCCAGAAGTCGGATGAGAAATTCTTGAAGAAATCCACGGAGGAATCTGTGGGAACCATGCTGCTCACCGCACGATCGTGGGCAAGGCTTTCCGGTCTGGGTACTATTGGCCATCTTCTGTGGCCGATGTCGAAGAAATCGTGAAGACTTGTCAGGGCTGCCAATACTTCGCCCGGCAAGCTCATGTCCCTGCAACGGTCCTCAACACCATACCGCCCTCCTGGCCCTTCGCATGCTGGGGGCTCGATATGGTTGGACCACTCAAGACGGCGCCAGGAGGTTTCAAGTATCTCTACGTGGCGATCGACAAGTTTACCAAGTGGATCGAAGTCAAGCCGCTAGTCAACGCTACAGCAGCAAAGGCGGCCGAGTTCATCCAAGACATTGCTCATCGTTTCGGCGTCCCAAATCGCATTATCACCGACCTTGGCTCAGAGTTCACAGGGAGTGAGTTCTTTGATTTCTGCGATAATCTGGGAATTGAAGTCCGTTACGCATCAGTGGCGCACCCACGAACCAATGGACAAGTTGAGAGAGCTAACGGCCTCATACTTCAAGGTCTCAAGCCAAGGCTCTATGAACCACTCAAAAAGTACGGCGGGAAGTGGGTGCAAGAATTGCCTGCCGTGGTATGGGGGCTCAGAACCCAGCCCAGCCGCGCGACGGGGCAATCACCCTTCTTTCTGGTCTACGGCTCAGAAGCAGTACTCCCGGTGGACATCGAGTACAATGCTCCAAGAATCCAAAACTACTCGGAGGAAGCAGTAGAGGAGAGTAGGGCAGAAGATGTGGACATGCTCGAAGAGGCGAGGCTAGCTGCGTTGATCAGGACAACCACGTACCAGCAAGGACTCAGGAGGTATCATGACCGAAACATCCAAATGCGATCATTTAACATTGGTGATTTGGTCCTTCGAAGAATTCAGAGTACAAAAGATCAGCACAAGCTATTTTCTCCTTGGGAAGGTCTGTTTTTAGTATCAAGGGTCATCGGTCCGGGTACTTATCAGCTACAGTCTTACAAATTTGAATCATCCTGGGTTGTTTAAAAACAATCTAGAAAGGGTTGTTTCAAATGCCATCTACTTTCTGTTTCATACAGAAGGATCGGGCGCATCTTTTTTGACTCATCCCGGGTTGTTTAAAAACAATCCAGAAAGGGTTGTTTCAAAAGCCATCTACTCTCTGTTTAAACACAGAAAGATCAGGCGCACTTATTTATTTGAATCTAGTCGGGTTGTTTAAAAACAATCCAGAAAGACTACATTCAATTGCCATCTACTTTTTGTTCAAAGCAAAGAGATCGGGCACAATAAATCATATACAAAGATACTTTTTGAACGAAAAACATTAAATATTTACATCTGAACCAAGTTCTTTATAAAGGGTTTTCTTACAGAAAGAGACTCTAGAACTTAAGACGAGAAACAATCTTCTCTACAGTGTCCTTCTCCTCCTCCATGTAAGTATCAAACATGGCCCGGGTACAAGCCGGGTTGATTCTCCCTTCAGTAACACCTATGGCTATGAAGGAAACCATGAACGGACAACCCCGAGTACTTGTTTAGTACATGAACGGGCGACCCGTTGGCAATATAGCTTCACTTGGGCCAACAGGAGATTGACTTGTCCAGCAGGTAGCCTTGGTCTACAAGACCTTGTACCATCTCGTCTGTAGCCTTGGATGGCTTCCAGGTGAGAGCCAGCGCAGGAGAGTTTTTGAACACCGGCATATCGCCGATTAGGATCTTGGATTTCTTTTTGCTTGTGGCGGATTTGCTCTCAGTAGGCTTGCTGGAAGCAGGTTTGCGACCCATCTTGCCAGACGAGATTCTTGATTTAACTCTCGAACGGGGCTTGAGTGGATTGAGGATTGCGCGCGGAGGCGAAAAGAGTTTGAGGATTACGGCGGCGGGGATGAGAATACGAACGGTTCACCCTCTGTCTTATAAGATTGAAGCGGTAACCCTAAGCGTATTCTCCGTAACCCGTTTTCCAAAAATACGCCAACACTTATGTATTCGCGGTGACAAACCAGATGCATATTTGTGCGGCCATTTCCTAACGAGCTAGGTCATTTTCCGATGAATTTTCATTCTCGGGGGCTGATGCTTAATAGGATTTATTTCCATATCAAAGAATATACATATTTCAACAGAAGTCTTTAAGCTTATTGTCATCTGCTTTAAGCTTGGGGGCTGGGGGAAATAGTATATTTCTTTTGGAAAGTTTTTTCAATAAAGACCCTAGAATTATTTTTAATCCTTGAAAACATTTCTAGGCTCGGGGGCTAGACCCATAATGGGTCCATCTTTTTTCAAAAGCTGGACACCATTATAGTAATTGGGGAAGTTTTTGCATCAATCTTGGTTTATAAACCAAGGCCCGGGGGCTGGCTGCAAAAGAAGTCAGCAAAGGAGCACATCATGTTCACTTCTGAAGGTTTTCAACATGCAAGATGACGAGGAAACAACTCGGCTGATGCTGAAATCGTTGAGAAACAACCCGGCAGGCGTGAAGACATGAAGACGCTCGGGGGCTTGACGGTCCAGGATCCATGGGAGTCCTCATGGGCCACAGTCTCGTTAGGAAATTGGGCCGGCAACCCTGACTGATACAAGGAAGGACTGTACAGCTTAAGGAAACTAGTCGGGTACTGGGAAACAACCCGGCCTACTCATGTTAGGACTCTGTGTATTGTATCCGACTAGGAGTTTGTATTTCTTGCCTTGTAGACCCTGTCTCCCGAGTATATAAGGTGAGGCAGGGACCCCTTGTAAAATCATACACATCAATACAAGAAGATCCACCATACAGGACGTAAGGTATTACGCTCTCTACTCGAGGCGGCCTGAACCTGTCTAAATCGTCTCGTGTTCACCATCGTGCTTCTGGTTCCGGCGAGGCCCCCACGAACAACTCGACTATTAGGGACCCCCATAGTAGGCTAGCCGGTATAAAAAATCCGACAATGAGAGACAGGTATGTTTTCATTTTCTCACCCTCAGCTCCACAAAAAGCTTATTAGGAGTAGGATGTGAAAAGAAAGGCAAACCCATGCCTTGGTGAGGAATCATACACATTGAGCGATCCGAGAGAATCATTTAAGGAACTTTGATTTCTTTTCAAAAATTTTGCAAAACCTCCGGATTGACAGTTGATCATGAATGAGTGAGTGGTGCTTTACATAACTCATTCTACCTTACAACCGCCCAAGGCAGGTGAAGCTACATGCCCCGCAAGAGTAAAGTATGAGGTAAGATCAATGCCAACTTATTCAATTCTTGGTAGAAGTACTTTGATGTATATTTGGCATAAGTTAAGAATACAACATTGTAGCAACTCCTAATCAGCCACTGACCTAAGTCAAGTGCTTGCTCGAGATGAGCAAGAGGCTAGCTTGGGGGAGTTGTTGACGGCTGTTAAGCTCCAATAATTGTCGTCAATATAATCGAATAAAGTGAAGGATTGCTAATACTCACACACATATTTCGCTTCAAATAATGTAGTTCCACCTTCATGGATCCAAGTGACAACATCCCGACGAATTAGTAGAAGCCACATGTGCATCACATGGATTGAAGGGCCCACAACAGACCCAAACCGCCTCAATCCACCGTGGACACGTGCAACTACCCTTTGGGACCCACTTGACAGTCACCTGGAGAAAGCACAATAAAAGAGGGCCCACCAGGGGTTCGGCCGAACCCTTGGATCGGCCGAACCGCCTTAGTGGCGCCCCATCCTGGCCTTCCATGTGGTGCTCTCTCGTGCTCTCCTGAAGGTCGGTTTGAGGTCGATGCTGGAATATTCCCTCAGAAATGGTGCCTCTTGAGGCCTATAAATATGAGTGGAGGGACTCCAAATGAGACATACACATCTTTGGGCAATCACTCTCTTCCTTTAGGCTCTAGGCTTAGTTGAGTTAGGCTAGAGTAGCTCTATTCAGGTTCCAGGTCTCCTTGGAGCTAAGGGTATGGCTCTTGTATCTTCTAGTTCTAGCATGATTTTATTCTACTTCAGTGATATATCTTCTTCATATATTGTTTGTCTTTGTCATGATATGAATGAGTTGTGCTTGTGTTCTTGCTATCATAAGTTGCTAGGCTTATATGCTCATGAATTAGTCATATACCCTTTCTTTGGTAGTATAGACTTGAGTGCTTTCATACATGTTAGACTTTGCTCTAGTTCAACTAGATGGTTTCTTATGAATAATAGTCTCCATGATCTATGCCACGGCATTGGTCCATCGGCCATTCTTATGGTGGCGTTGATCATAGTCTTATTAGTCCAGAATGGTCAATGTGTTGTGAACGATGCGAGCATGGTGCTCGGGTTGGAATCATCGACTGGATATGAGTGTGCCCCACGGTTTGGTCGGGGTAGGCCACAGGTTGTGACAGCCCTGTTGGACCCTCTGAAATCCCCCACGTTCGGGTATTGTTGTAGGAGTTTGTAAATGAGTAGTCACTTCGCCATGCGTAAGTGGCGCGGGAGGCTATGTCCCCATGTGCCTAGGTGCATAGGCTTAGACTGTATATGTGTATGAATGCTTTGCTTTATCTTGTTTAGTGCAATATATCAGAAGTACATTAGAACCTAGATGCTACCTCTTAGTCCTTCTCCCTAGCCTAGTTAGTCCTGAGATGATCCCATGTGTC
This sequence comes from Alloteropsis semialata, assembly GCA_004135705.1. Lineage (NCBI taxonomy): Eukaryota > Viridiplantae > Streptophyta > Magnoliopsida > Poales > Poaceae > Alloteropsis > Alloteropsis semialata. The sequence goes on along the minus strand of CM014276.1, from coordinate 48,323 downwards.
TCATACTACCATTATATCCTATTATCTTACCCCTATCCTTTGTATATGATTCTATCCATGCTATTGCTATATTCATGATTGCAACAGTATTCTTAAACCAATAGTCTTCCTTTGGGAAATATGATACCCTTGGGAATACTCATGGGTGAAGTGCTACAATGGTATATTAGTGCGCTTGCGAATTCATTCGCATTTGTTAGAATACCATATGGCATATCCTAGCAACATTGCTAGAACTAAACATTCTAGTGGCAACGTTAAGAAACGCCAACACTTGTGTGAGAGTGAGATCGAGGAAGGCTCCTCCAGCAGCAGCGTCGGGGTGACAACGGGAGTTGGTGTTCAACCCATTGTAGAAGCTCTGTAGAATGAGCCAGCCCTCCATACCATGATGGGGGTAGGCGAAGAGATACTCGTGGAGCCTCTCCCATGCCTCGAGGATGGATTCCATCCCAGACTACTAGAAGCTCGTGATCTTCCCGCGAAGGATGTTGGTTTTTCCCAATGGGAAGAACTTGGTGAGGAACGCAGCCTCACACTTCGCCCATGTGTCAACAGCCACTATAAGGGAAATCCCCTATAGCCATGAAGAACAATTGCAACAACACAAAAGTGGTTGCAATAGGGTGGTGTATTGCACCCAAGCACTTTTTTGGTGGCTATATGTGAGTGTAATGCAACGACAAAGTTGTGTTGCGATATGCATGGATTTGGTAGCTAAAGAAAGGTGCTCTTGCAACCATTTTTTGTTTTTTTGGCAATTGGTTAGGAGGTTTGCCACGACAATTGGTAGTTGCAATAGTGGTTATTTGCTTGCAATTAAATGATGCTTTTGCAACCGTTTTAGTTTGCCTTGCTTTTGTTGGACGCTATCGCCACAGTGTAATTTGGTTGCATTAGATTTGGTGTGCCGTTGCAATAGGGAGGTGGATATTGCATCGAATAACGTGAGTGGATGCAATAGCATGGTTGTATTGCCACAGCAATGTTTGGTGGTAATAGTGGTCAACTTCGTTGCAACTTCTAGACACTTATTGCAATGGACATTCTATTCGATTCAATAATGTATGTCTATCGCAACGCTTTTATGTTGTTGGTATAGACAACTGTTTCTTGCTGGTGGTCCTAAGCGTTGTTCTCATCTGGACTCCGTTATCGTTGACTGAGTGTCGCGCCATAGAGAGATATCGAGGAGGGGGCGACATCGATGACGTCTCTGATCAGGGAGAGAGATCTGGCTTTAGTCGTCTCTGATCCGGACTTTCTCCCTGATCATCATCTTCCATATACGTTGATCGAGGATGGCCAAGGGGGTTCGAGACGTCGGCGCCCTAGCTAGGGGGAGAGGGATCAGTCAACATCAAGGGTCGGCGACCACCATCATCATTCAAGATCGGAAGGAGCGACCATACTATATACGATTCTTGATCTCGTAAGCCTCCTCTCAAACTATAGCTAGATATATAAATCTATACCATCTATTATATGGTATACATCGATGATTATTGTTTCACGTGATTCTTATTCAGGATAATGTCATCACATGATGAAGATTGGAGTCGGATGCGCTTGCCTCGAAATTGTTCAGAGTGGAAGGAGAAATTCAAAAAAATTATTGAAATCACTTTTGCTGGCACAACGGGAGGTGGAACTACTGTGTGCCCATGTGCTAGATGGCAATGCATGACATCCGAAGCACAGGTTGATGTTCAGAATCACCTGCTTGTTAGAGGGTTTGCTGATCATTTCATAATGGAAGGCCAAAGTTCAACAGCTGCAGCAGTTGTCAATCCTGTTGATGAAGGCGCTGAAATAGGATTGGTAAACGAAGATGCAACACCTGATCATGATGTAGGATTGAACAATGATGCCGCACCACCACCAGATTTTGTAGTAGACAATGAAAAAGGTGCATCAAGTGATGACCGTGCTGCCACTAATACTATGATTATATCCCTTATCAGGGGGTCTATTCAAGGGGACACCATGGAACCAGACAAACAGCAGGAGCCAAATAAAAATGCCAAGATATTTTTGAGATTGTTACAGGAGGCAGAAAAGAAATTGTATCCAGGTTGCACAGAGGCTACTAAGGTTTCTTTTATTGTGACACTTTTTCAGATTAAGTGCATGTACAGTATAAGTAACATTGGATTGGAGGCCATCCTTAAACTGTTCACAGTAGTTGTCCCTAAAGACCATTGTATCCCAAACACAATGGAAAAAGTGCAGAAGGTGATGCGAGATCTAGGCTTAGACTATGTAAAGATACACGCTTGTGAGAATCATTGTGTGTTATTTTGGAAGGAAAATGAAAAGCTTGATATATGTCCGGTATGCAAAGTGTCTAGGTGGCAAGATCTCGACAACAATGCTAAGAAGGGCGTTGATGATGGTGGTGGTATTGAAACTATTAATAAGAAGAAGTTGCCACGTAAAATTCTGCACTACGTTCCTATGATTCCTAGGCTGCATAGACTTTATATGTCTGAGAGAACATCATCGGAAATGTGATGGCATAAGGAAGGATTGGTGAATGATGAAAAAATGTATCATCCTGCTGACTCGAAGGCATGGAAGCATGTGGATAACAAGTATAAATGGTTTGAAAAGATGCTCATAATATTAGGCTGGGTCTTGCTTCTGATGGCTTCAATCCCTTTGGGATGCAAAAT
>CM014276.1:29435-44648 GCA_004135705.1 Alloteropsis semialata | reverse complement strand
ACACTCTCTACTTATGTGCCCTCGGCCTCCACACTTGAAGCACTGAATCCCGCTGCTCTTGGCTGTAGAACCTACTGAAGTAGTAGTGGATGCTGCTGGTTTTGGGCAACAGCAGTCTTCCCACTAAAAACACTTTGAGCATTAGAACGTGAGCCTCCACTCGAGCTTTTTACCGTGGACGGTGCAGCAGCAAATTTGGAGATTGATTTGCTTCCTCCGGATGTAGCCCTCCTATCAAATGAGAAGGACTTGCTACTCTTAGCATCTTGTTGCAGTTGGCGTTCAGCTTTGGTTGCTTGATGCACCAAATCAATTAGATTTCGGTACGGCTGAAACTCAACAATACACTGAATGTTGCGATGCAGCCCAGACATAAATCGTGCAATGGTTTGCTCTTCATCTTCATGCACATTGGCTCTAATCATAGCCTTCTCCATCTCTTTATAAAATTCTTCAACAGAGAAACTGCCTTGTTTCAGATTCTGTAGCTTATCAAAAAGATCACGGCGATAGTGCTTGGGCACAAATCGACGTCTCATTTCTCTCTTCATTTCTTGCCAACTTGCAATAGGACATTCTCCATCTTCTTCAAGATCATGAAGGAGTTGTTCCCACCAAATCAGAGCATATCCTTCAAATTCTAGAGAGGCCATGGCTAACTTCTTCTGCTCTGAATAATTATGCATCCGAAAGATCTTTTCTACCTTCAACTCCCAAGTGAAATAATCTTCAGGATCTGATCCTCCATCAAATTTTGGCATAGTGAATTTCAGTTTGCCAAATCTCTCCTCGTGATTGCCTCTCCTATAACGTTGGCGGCCAAAACTTTGTTGAGAATGATTATCATCATCCTCTTCTTCAGATTCTTCATCATCATTTCTCCGACCTCGTCCACTTCCTCTGCTAGGTGCATGCCTCCGGTTCCTCCGACCTCTTCTTCTTCCATCACTGTCTTCTCCATCTCCACCATGGCTGCTCGCTCCATCCTGTAAAGGACGACGCCCTCTGATTTCAGTCATAAGGGCCTGGAGGTCTCGTGTCAACCGGTCTTGCCTTTCTTCCATGTTTAGTCGAAGTTCATTGAATTGTGCCACAGTGACACAATCCTCTATCTCACCGTTGGAACCCATCTTCCTGTCAAATTAGTGAGAACACCGCACAAATATATGTGGAATAGAAAAAAATATGTGGAAAACTCACAACCTCACCTCTCTTACCAACCAAAACTCTTATGAATTCCTGCGGATTACAGAGCACAAATGTGTGGTGGTAACAAGAGTGATGGTTAAGCGAATTCAAGACCAGAGATACCGATTACGATGGCTTGTATGTGGAGCTTGGTGGGGGAATAATTAACAAGGAATGCAATCTGAGTTCTTGATGTTGTAAGGTTAAGTAACAATCCAAGCTAGAAATTTCCTGTCTAGTGCTGACCACAAGATATGGAATGATGTCAATCGATCAAACACACGCACAAAGAAAATTTTGGAATTGATGCAAACAAGGAGTATGGTTGAGATGCAAGTGTTGCAATCAAACCCGACCAAAACTTTGCACCAATCACAAATAGCAGACTGGTTGCACAACTTGATATGATAAATTTCAGACCTTGTGCACATACACCAAACTGATCTTCAACAATTCGTTCACAAACTTTTCCAATTCACTCTTTTTTTTCAGCAATTTTTTTTTGACACACTCTCTTTTTTTTATATATATATCTAAACACAAGGATCAGCAATAACACTTGCACAATTACTATTGAAACAAAACACAACCAGTAGCTATAGTTTGATAGGATCAAAGGTAACGCGAAGGACGATAATGGCTATAGATATTTTTTTTTCAGATATATAAAAGAGGCACAAAGGACACACAAAGGATATGTGATCAGCAACTAAAACAAAGACTCTAATGGACTGAAACCTAACTAAACTCACAGGAACAACAGATTGAAACAAAGGGCTGAGACAAAATATTTTTAAGGCTTTTTGGTGGATAGGACGAACACAAAATATATGTGGCTAGGGATAATGATACCTACCGTGACAACGAAAGCTTTGATACCAGATGATACGGATTGGGGTCCCGATCTTCACGACGTAGGATCACCACCTTGATAACTAGCTGAAGAACAGCCGGATAACTTGTTGCAAGCAGCGATAACTAGTGCAACCTGGCAAATAAAACTCGAAGCCAACCACCGTCTTTAACCGGCAACCTGAATCGAGGATTCGCCCAACCACACTCTCGAAGAACCAACCAACACAGCCTACAGTCAATCAAGGAGATCCTTGAAGGGAGTAGGAGCACCAATTGGGAGCGGATGAAGCCGCCGCTTCTGTAAATCCCGCGAAGGAAATCACAAGAGCAAAGGGGTAGAGAAACACTCTCTGGGTGTTTGTTAGCGCACAGCTTAACAAAGGGGGTCTATTTCATTATCAATAATCTGAGTTTGCAAAACATCAAGGGGGTATTTATACAAGGAATAGACGTCCTAGAGAGGTGTAAACACGAAAAAGAAAAGAACAGATAGACAAAGTGAAAGGGTGTCCTCGAAATATGCTTCTGAGTAGTTCCCGCGTGGCTGTTTGACTTCTGTGCAGTCTTCAGTGTTTTGCTAATAACTCCACCTTGGAAAGTCCAAATGACGAACGGCTGGTTGCGTTGGAAAGTTAACTTGATAAGCTTTCACATCATGTATAGCATGCACCACGAAACTTTGTAGATTGGTACAGTTTAATACGGCAACTTGAGCTTCATGCAGGTGTCCGACCAGCTGACCAGTCTTTACTTAAACAGGTCGGCCGTAATGATGGTAACTCTAAACAGGTTGGCACTAAATGCATTGGAAACTAGACTTGATAAGCTTTCCAACAAGTGCTCATGGGGCTTCATAGCTTTTGTGAATCAAAAGATATCACTGATTCTTCGTGACGGTTCTGCTGGACGGAACTGATTCGAGTCTTGTTCTTCTCTCTAATCCACCCTTGGATTGTACTTGTTCTTTTCCTTTATGAACCTGAGCAATAATAAAGTACACGAATTAGGTAGTATATAATTCTCATTAATGTTAAAATTAATTTCACAAAGTAGCGCGTGCACCTCTTGTTGGAGCTTCTTTGCTCGATTACGTGTAATTGGTCCATCAAAAACTTGAGTTGGTGTTGATGTAGGTGACGCTTGGGTTGGTGCCGCTTGGTCCGAAGGTTCTGACAAGTTGCTTGGTGGCGGGGTCATATCATCATGGCCTGTTACCCTAATCCCTTACAATTTGCCTCCATGGTTGTGTCAGAAACAACCATACTGGATGATGTCAATGTTAATACCTGGTCCAAAATCTCCTGGAATGAATATTGATGTATATTTGAGGCCCCTTATCTACGAGCTGAAGGAGCTTTGGGATAAGGGTGTGGAAACATGGGATGCAAAGGTTAAGAAGAATTTTAAATTACATGCTATCCTACTATGGACAATTAATGATTTTCCTGCATATGCCATGCTTTCTGGTTGGAGCACAAAAGGTAAATTTGCATGTCCATACTGCCACAAGGATACTGACTATTTGTGGTTGAAATTTGGGTGGAAGCACTGCTACATGGGACATCGACATTTTTTGCCCTTGGACCATCCATGGCGCAAGAACAAGATCAGCTTCAACAACTAACTAGTGAACAGGTATTGGATCAGTATGAAACTTTCGAACAAATGAAATTTGGAAAGACATCAGCAAAAAAGAGGAAGCGGAATGAAGATAACAGATGGCACAACTGGAGGAAGAAGAGTATTTTTTTAGCTTCCTTACTGGTCTTCTTTGCTCATCTGGCATAATTTGGACGTCATGCACATTGAGAAAAATATAGGTGAGAGCATATTGGGTACTCTGCTTCAAATGGAAGGTAAATGTAAGGACGGCGAGAAGGCCCGGCTTGACATGCAGCAGCTAGGGATACGACAAGATCAGCATCCTATTGTTGGCAATGAGGAGTATACCTTGCCACCAGCCTTGTACTTTTTAGATAACGATGACAAGAGAATTTTATGTCAATTTCTACAAGGAGTGAAGATGCCTGATGGGGTTGCCTCCAATATAAGGAGATGTGTTGACGTAAATGCACGTAAGGTGTCTGGACTCAAAACGCATGACTACATATCATTCTACAGAAACTGTTACCCTTAGTGGTACGAAATATTTTGCCAGAAGATGTGGTGATCGCATTAATTGAGCTTAGTAGGTTCTTCAGTGCACTTTGTTCTAAGGAGCTGGTGGATGAAGATCTTGACAAACTTAGTAGTTCAATTAGTCAGACTCTCTGTCGGCTTGAGATGTTATTCCCACCTTCGTTCTTTGATATCATGATTCATTTGCCTGTTCATCTAGTTGAAGAGGCTAAAGTTGGAGGGCCCGTTTCTTATAGGTGGATGTATCCAGTGGAGAGGTCCCTATGTACTGCAACAGCATATGTGAGGATCAAGGCGCACCTAGAAGGTTCAATAGCCGAGGGATAGATAGCCAAGGAGTGCCTGACATTTTGCTCTAGATTCTTGGATGTGGACACCAAACTGAATCGTGCTGAAGATCATGAAAATAGCATTGTGAATGAGCCACCATCTGGTCTGAGCATATTTGCTATCCTGGATTACAAGAGGAGAGGAATTATCTATATTCGTGAACAAGAAGATTTGAAAAAGATGAGGCACTACACGATTACTAATTGAATCTAGACCCTGGATAGAGTAAATTACAATAAACCATCTGTAACTTATTCATGTTATATTTATTTATGGCATCGACTAACAAATTTATGCACTTTTCGATGTTGTTTACATATGGAAGAACTCCGCAAATGTGGTGGTTTGCAGAATGTTAATAAATGACACGAGGATCAATTTGTAAGGTGGTTTGAGGGCAAGGTTAGTACATGTATTGTTCCCATGCGCTGGTCACATTTTACTCATTTATATGTACAATTTTTTGAATATGTAGTTTTGTTTTCAAATTGAATTTGCAGATCAAGCATCTATACGATAAAGGGGAAGTTGGTGAACATATGTTTACCCTTGCTCGAGGGCCAGACCCTAGAGCTCATATTCTGAATAGATGCCATATCAATAATTGGATATTTCGAACGTCCGAGATTGAGAGAAGCCTCGTAACACAAAACAGTGGGGTGCTTGTGAGGGGTGATGGTAGTACAGTTGACATGATCTGGTATGGAGTTAGTAGAAAAATTATCTCACTAGAGTTCCCTGGACAAAAATAAGTTATTATGTTCAAGTGTGACTGGTATGATGTACCGGCTGCCAGTACCAGCAGAAACAAAGGATACAATATGGATCAAACCTGGATCTTTAGCAACACAAAGCATAGCGCTAACCATTAAGCTACTTGTTGTTTGTTTCCCTGCATGGTCTGTGTTTTTTTAAGTATATAGTTTCCGACCTGTTGCCAGATCACCCGGCCGCGTGTCGCATCACCCAGACGTCCGCGACACACGCACGGGATGCGCTGGCACTTGCGTGCAAATTTTGATGTTCAACTGGCATGCGGGTCCCACATGTCGCCCTGGGTCCTTTCCTGTTCTAATTGGGCACTTGTTATTTTTTAGGTATTATGATTCTTAATCAAAACTTTAAACATGTTTAGATTACGCAATTGTTGTCCAAATCAGGTGATTTTTTTCTATGTTCTTAGAACAACATAAGCTACCTAATGGATATCATTGCGTTGAGTTTCATGAGTTTATTTGGTACTTTATTATGAAAACCAGCTTAGCATCTCATACACTAATGTCAAAATATATGATGGAATGTTTAGAAGGACAAAACACTTCGACACATCCAAAAGTTCTGTCATCCCACTAAACATTTTCTGTGATCCCATCCAAAAGTTGATAAGGTAGCACATCACTACATGATAAGATAGCACATCTACTTGTTCTTAACCTATTGACTCTGAACCATAAGCCATCCCTAGCTATTTATAGACACAAATGAGCACATCACTGAACCACTACTTGTTCTTGTTCTTTCTTGCATTCTTGGCTACTAACTGTAGTGCACGCAGAAGTGCCTTCTTCATTGACCTTTCATTGTCGAGCTTGCGAACAAGCTCACTGATCTTCACATCTGATGCATTCTTTTTACTAATAAATTTACACGTAGCTTGTTGCCTCGCAATTTTTTTTAATTTTTTTATCATTCTTTTTGCCTTGTTATTTTGTTGGAATACTATTCCATTTACAACAAATATTATTGTATGCTTAAATTAAAACCCATTTGTCCCATTTAAATAAACAGTGTCGCCTGTTTTTTCGTCTCCAAAACATCTAGCGTGCGCCTAATCCTGAAAATACAAGATTACAAAAAGTGCCGCCAGTTTTTTCGTCCCAAAAACATGTACCGTGCACCTAATGCCCTGCCCCTAACTACATGCCTGGTCCCACTACTTTCGTCTCCCACGCGCGTCTAATCCTGATCTCCCCCTTTTCTAATCTAATCACGAGTCATCAGTTAGGGTTCCACTCTAAAAGCGCAGCAGCCAGTTAGGGTTCTCAGCTTCTCGCCTTCCATGGTTCCACCAAGGGGAAGAGGATGCCAACCCCTCCGACGTCAAGTGGAGTGCCAACGGGGACACCTCCTTCATCAACTATGACTACGCCTGCGCCGGGGAGGACGTCTGCACCTACGATGATCACTCCAACACCTCGGACGATGCCTGCATCACAAACCTTTGGGGCGATGTCCAGATCTAGGCTAACGACGTCACTCTTCTGGACACCTTCATCGACGGCGGCGACACCAAGTGAGGGCATTGAAGTTTCAGGTGATGGCAGCCAAGACCCAGAAAGGGGGCAAAGTTCGTCTCATGTTGAGACCGGTTCTAGGTAGAGTATCTACGCCACACGGAATGTCGAGATTGGATTAAATGTTCATGAATGAATGATTTGATTAGGTGTTGGTATTTCTTAGCATCACTACTTAGAGTAGTAATGGTACTAGAGATACTTCATCATAAATCTAGATGTTACAGATATTCTGCAAGCGCACAGAAGTATGTTGTAACATTTCACCCGGGAGTATTCCAGAGTATCGTTATTTGTTTATCTGCAGGGAAAGCGTGTAGTTAAAAGAGAGATGTGCCATCCAATGCTCTTACGTACAACAATATTAATGTACCATAATCTAAACAGGGGTAAATGATATAGAAGTGAATGAGTGGGTTGACACACAGAAGTTCATTGCTCATCATTATGTTAGTCTTAGTTAGTATAGTACACTAGTGAAGATTAATAAGGGTTCATTGGCATCATACTTATGGAACTTGGATATACTACAATACCCTATACAAGCTCATTCAATGATCATATGCAAGAGGACATATCAAGGTATCCAGTGGTTCCCTCATCAAGGGACAACAGTAGGACGTCTTATCATAAAGGCCTAATACCCACTCCTGTACGTGGAGGATTACAAAGGACGGACAGGGCTGTCACCACCTGCCGCCTACCTCTACTAATCCGTGGGGCAGCGGTACCCTCAATAGTATTCCATATCCCAAACCATGTTTGCAATACGAGATACAACTCTATCTATCACGTTAATAAATAGAGCAACCAAAAGGCACATTGAGCCAATGTCATAGCATACATTCACTTGATTAAGGTGTAAGACATAAGTAGTATATACTAAGTGGATAAGGTATAACTGAGGCATACAACATAAGTATGAAGGTATTTCCATTAAGCTTAGAGTACTACAAGTAAGTACAAGACCTGAACTCTAGAACTCACCAAGACTGCTCCGGAAGCCATTCAGAAGATCTAACACTATGACTAAGACTACTAAGACTAAGACTAAGCTTGTAGCAAAGGAGAGCTCTTCTTCTGGTGTGTGTTGAGTATGGCGCCCCTTGCAGGTATTTATAGCATCACAAAGGCGGTTGCAGCTGGCCAGAGGCAGTTGAAGCAGTTAGGAGGTGGGCCTGGGTCGGCCGAATCCACGAGGTCGGCCGACCCTTGGATCCACCGTCTTCAACTCTCCACGGCTCAGATGTCATCTCCATGGCGGTTTACAGCTCCAGGTCAAAGGTGGGCCGAGTCGGGCGCACAGGCGGATCGGCCGACCTGGCTGGGTCAACCGACCCCCCATAACCGCCATTAGGGCCCATCTTCCTCTGGGAGGCTTACATGTGGGTCCTAAGGTCGGTTCCAGTTGGGTTCTGTCGGTTTGGGTACATTTGTCTCTGGTTGTGGGCCCTTCAATCCATGTGATGGACATGAGGCTCATCCTTCACCCTTAACTTCCACCGACCATGAATCAATGTTCACGATCCTTCCTTAGTGTGCTTCTTGACCTGTGTGGGAAATGGGCTTGATCGGGGTTCAGGCCAGGTCGCCCGACCTAGCCAGGTCGGCCGACCTGGGCCTGTGCCCAGTTTCGTCCATCTTTTGCACCGTAGTCCCTGTACTCAAATATATTCCAGATATGCATGGTGTTGACACCGGATTTTCGCACCTGACATAATGGGTCAGATGATGACGTGGTGAGGATGAGGCTGCGCGGTGGACCCGTTGACTGGTCAAGGCCGAAGGCGGCAAAGAAGGAAGCCGTTACCGAAAAGGGGTCCGATGAGACAGGAATCCGACCCGATGACGGGTGCAAGAAGAAAGGCGCGTCGGCTAAGGAAGAAACGTATCAGATTCGGGGACTATTTCCTTTTCAGAGGGTGTTTAAGAGTCCCATTGTATCTTAAGTTTAGTTTACCTTATTTAGTTAGTCTGGTCCGATCAGGACTCTCCATGACCAGGGTATAAATATGAACCCTCGTCCATTGTAAAGAATATACAACCCGGCTTCACGCCAAAACCCTAGTAGTAGTTACCGACGAAGCTCATTGGTGGACGGGCTGCATCAGTTCTGATCTCCGGCTTACCAGTAAGTTAGTCAAATTTATCGAACTAGTATAGGCTTTGAATTGAGGCGCATCGCCCTTTCTCGTTTATACTGTTCAACCGATTTATCTCTGGATAATCAAGATTGATATAGATTCCCTACGTCGGAGCTAGATCAATATTGATTATTCAACAGATTATCGTTTATCGGACTATACTTTAAGCCTAGATTCCCTACGTCGGAGCTAGGTATCAAGATTAGTCTAGATTCCCTACGTCGGAGCTAGAGTAATCTTGGTTACTAAAGATAGTCTTTGCGGTTTGTTGGAGTTGCTAGATTGGTTTAGATCTACGCCATGTGAATCAATTCTACTTCTTCAACGGCTTTGAGCACAGGTCTTGGTCCGATTTAAGCAATATTTATCTTACAGCATCGTTCTATGTCCGATCTTGCTTTGTGGTTTAATCTGGTTGTTCTTTGAGTATTACACTGGTGTAGATTCCCTACGTCGGAGCTGGATCTTTGTAATACGCTTAGATTAATCTTTGACTGTCATGCTTGGTCTAGATTCCCTACGTCGGAGCTAGGTTCATCTTGATTAGTTAAAGGAAGCTTTGGTTATGCCTTATTGCTATTTGAATGTTAAGTGTGGTGTAGATTCCCTACGTCGGAGCTGGATCTTGCTTAATTGTTTAGTAGCATATCTTAGAATCAGAACGTATCTGTTAATGTTTTGCCTGCTTATTTTGCTTAATCTGATCAACACCTGTGCGAGCATCTTGTCTAATTGACAGGTTGATGAATCGAGTCTGGTTATCTAGCTATCTGATCTGATCATAGTTAGAGAAATCTAGATTCCCTACGTCGGAGCTAGATTTCTCTGAAAAGGCTATAGTCCGATCGGTTGGTTAGATGGTCCGATAAGATGAGTCAAACTGGCAATTAGATAAGGTGGACAATGTATCGGCTTACACTGTGATTATTTAATATCTTGTTTCAAGACACAGCTGATCCATTATTTTACATATTGGCCTTGTTTTATGCTTTATTTCATTATTTAAAGGCTGGTCTGTTATATCAATCAAGGTCCGATCCTGATTGGTCCGATCCTGAAGTCCGATCTGGTGTCTGATTGAGGTCCGATCATTCGGTCCGATTGACGTCATCATTGAGGTCCGATTTTGAGGTCCGATCAGTATCGGCCGATGCGTGTCTGATTGGGTCTTGGCTACAATTCGACGCTACTCCATCGTCTGAAATAGAGCCGGCACAATCATAGAGCAATTTAACTGTTTTATCCCTTGTCAATTTCAGGTCAAATTGACTGGCACGCCGCGAACCTGAACTGGAGTGTAGACTGGCACTGGAGCGAAGCAGACTCTCCCCGGTCATCGTGTGCTGCACGCGGGAGATACGTCCGCCGATTTTCCGCGTCAACACATTTTTGGCACGCTCGGTGGGACACGAGAAACAAATCCAAGATGTCATCATCTGATGCTGAACAAGAAACTGCAGCAAGACTGGCTGCTGAGAAAGAAGCTGCTGAGAAGGCCAAGAACGACAAGAACATGACCAGGCTACAATGATCCTGTATGACCATGACAATGAATCCGCTAATTTTTTTTTGTACAATCAACATCGGAATTTTATTCTAATTTTAAGCCATTGTCTATTCACTTGAGAGTTGAGAGATGGAAATATGGATTACAATGAAGTTCATTAAATGAACCCTTGATTTAAGTCTACAAGATGCTAAAAAATTAATAGAACCCGGGAAGGTTGTATAAAGAACGAATGTTCACTCAGCCTAACTTATCATGAGGTCACAAGAACCATCTAACTCATGGTAGATAATCTAAAATATTTAAACCGTTATGTTACCTGGGCATGGGTAAAGGGTCCAACAAACAGAGTACCAAATGTGAATTTGAACATAGCCTCTATAAATTTAATTTGTATCAACAACTTTTACCATGCACCTGCTTCATGAAATGCAGCAACAACCATGCTGAAAAAATTGAAAGGTACAGCCATGTATTTTCAATTTGGGAGATCACATTTCTAGGGAAAATAAATACAGTATAATTGCCTAGTTACATTATGGACAAAGGGGAGTTTACCTAATTATGCTACCAGCCAAAAATGACACAAGATTGCTTCATGAGTTGAGTTGAAGATAAATAAACTCATTGTAGACCTTTTATTTGTAGATGCATCCCAGTCATTTACTCATCAATATTATGAGAGGCAGAGCTAAGAATTGACTTATTTTGAAACAGATTCATGAAATGAGAATGTACAAAAATCAGGTTTCACTTGCCTTATGACAGCAATTTTCATGCCCATCTTCTATGCAGCAATAGTGGCAGCAGCACACCAGTCCCAGCAATAGCAAGCATTTCCTGTTTTGCCAACAGTGAAACCTATCAAACAAATTAAATATCAATTAATTATCGGGTATGTTTCCATCATTGAGTCTAAAAGAACATCTTCCATTGAGTTTGTATTTTGTCAAGCACAGTTTCTTATTTGACCTTCTCATTGGCTGCTATGAACACAAAAGAAAAATAGTGGCCCAACAAAGAAAGTGGGCTCAGATAGTGACCTTAAGTTTGCTAGTTTTCTATTGCAACCGATGTGCTCCATTTCCTTTTGACATCCAGGAAACTTCCAGCCATAAATCCTGAAGGGGAAAATATTGTATTGATCAAATTCAGATATCTAATTAATATGAGAATTTTTGGTATCTATTTAGAAGAAGAAAGAAAAAGAGAGCACAAGTGCACATACAAAAAACTGGAAGGAGAAGGGGAAAGTATTTATATTAACTTTAAATTGCTTTGCAAATAAAAACATTACTCATCCAGGAGAAGGGAAAGACAAAGTGCATATATGGATCGTCTCTCTAACTAAGTAGTTGCAATAATCTCTCACTCTTTTGCTAGCTTACTTCTTCTCCATTCAAAAATAATGCAGAAAAGATCATGCCTGATACTGTATCAAAATAATGCAGAAACGATATGGGTAGTAAATGGAAAATTAAAAAGTTCGTTCTCCATGTCTCTGCAATAGTTAAGAGCAACACAAAAAGAATTGCTAAATAAACATGATATATTCCAACTACGGCTGCAGACAATAGTTAGCCAGTGAAATATAATGAACATATGAGAAGGTGCAGAAGAAGAAAGCTCAAGGTGATAGAGCTCATATTAGAACTCAGAACATCAAGAAAAAAGGATGTATTTATCAGTAAAGATCTTGAATGCAGTCGGGACACTCCTTTCCTCTGACTCCAGAACCACTTAGCCTGTACCAATGGAAAACCTAAAGTGAATCAATAATCTCAGCAATTTGAAATTGCAGCTTGTTTTTAACTGTGGATCGGAGAAGACAATTACCTTCTGTTAATGTTCAGTGGCTGCACTTGCTCAGACACCGGATGTCTAGCAGCTTCCAAACATGTCTTCGAGATCACAAGGGTTTGCCAGTATGTGTGCCTACTCGAAGCCAAAGATTCAAATATTGTCAATCAAGAAGCAACAATCTGGGCAATTTGAAACTGCAGCTTTTTTTAACTGTGGAGAAGACAATTAGTGAGAGAGACATTAGCTTCATCGTCAAAAGAATATTGTTTACAATAATGGGTACTTTACAGATTCATGTGAAATTTCCAAGTGCAATAGTAATATATTATGGTTTCTGAAATGTGAACCAAACTCAAAGTTGCAAATGAGGTACACAAGACCATATAGGCACAAAAAAAGAGCGTGAAGGAAGTATAAGCAAATCTGACGGGAATGCACAAACATGCCCTCATAGATCCTTTTATCTGATGTATGGATCATGAAAAAGAACTTCTCAATAATTACAACCAGCACTCACTGATTCGATTAAACTTGGTAAATAATCTCTAGTATGTCCTCCAAAAACTATATGCTATTCCAGATATATTAACTTAAAAATGGAATAACAATTTTATGTTTTATTGTTTAATCGGGAACACTATATTACAGAGCTATATAGTGGAATGAAGGTTTTTTAAATACCTTATTGTAGAAAGAAGATTGTCTCTTCACGGCTAAAACCAAATCATAGGAAATGCCCTCTGTTACTCTATAGCTTATGGGTTCACAATTGTAGTTTCAGAAAAACTTGTGTACTCTCAGGATACAAATCTTTCAAACTTTCTCCAGCTGAACCCGCTGATTTGTTGCAATGGATAAGTCGACATTGTCATTATTTAGAATTCTGTCATATACTTTCTTTAGTCCCTTACGTACTAAATCTGAAAGGCGTCCAATTGGAAAATTACTTCACTGAGGTTTACGAATACAGTCATATCTTATGTAGCACAAGAACATGCATGCACATGCATGACTATTGTAGTGTCCCGATCATTCCATCCAGTGGAATAACATCATGAATCATGAATAATTATCTTTGTAAAGAGATGCATACCGGGTTAAGACGATAACATGGCTCGTCAACAAGAGGAGCCTGATGAGTGTGCTTAATTTGCCACAAGTCCGGGAAGCCAACAAGCTTTGTACCTAGCATAGAAACAAAATGAAATTAAAAAAGTCAATCGGTACATATCTCAGAACACAAATCGATCATATCATCATTTTTCTTTCTTGGGTTCTCGGCCACCAAGGCCCCGTTGCTGTGCTGTACCTGTACGTGCCTCTCCCTATTGCTGACTACCTGCCGGTGCTGACCAACCTGTGGACGGGGGAGGAGGAATGCCTACAAGAACAGAGCGCCAGCAAAAGAAACATGTTAACAGGAGGGGGAAGAGCACGATTCGCGCGCGGCGGCGAAAGGAAGGGAGCTCAGAACCCTAGCGTCCAGAGACAGAGACACACCCGCGCCACCTNGAACGGAGCGGAGTAGTCACGAATGGTCCTGTCGGCCATGGCTTCTTCCGGTTGGGGTGCTACGGGAACGGGTTGTTCTCCTTGGTTGGAGGATTCTCCGATGACTGGTTCGGTTTCCGACAAGAACACCTGAGGGATCACGACACGAGAGCGTACCCTCCTTCCTATGGTATTTGGGTTCTCGACGTAGTTGGATGGTAGTTGGAAACCAGTCATGCACTACCCTGTTTCACATCACAGAGAAACAGAGCAAAATGGGTAAACCTGCTAGATTACTGGCAATTAATTTTGTTGCACGAAATGCATGGATGTCCAAATCTCTTTAACCACTGCTTTCCTCGGCAACGGCGCCAGAAATGCTTGTTGGTATTTCTTAGCATCACTACTTAGAGTAGTAATGGTACTAGAGATACTTCATCGTAAATCTAGACGTTACAGATATTCTGCAAGCGCACAGAAGTACATTGTAGCATTTCACCTGGGAGTATTCCAGAGTATCGTTATTTGTTTATCCGCAGGGAAAGCATTTAGTTAAAAGAGAGATGTGCCATCCAATGCTCTTACGTACAACAGTATTAATGTACCATAATCTAAACAGGGGTAAATGATATAGAAGTGAATGAATGAGTTGACGCACAGAAGTTCATTGCTCATCATTATGTTTCGTCTCAGTTAGTATAGTACACTAGTGAAGATTAATAAGGGTTCATTAGCATCATACTTATGGAACTTGGATATACTACAATACCCTATACAAGCTCATTCAATGATCGTATGCAAGAGGATACATCGAGGTATCCAGTGGTTCCCTCATCAAGGGACGACAGTAGGACATCTTATCATAAAGGCCTAATACCCACTCCCGTACGTGGAGGATTACAAAGGACGAACAGGGCTGTCACCACCTGCCGCCTACCTCTACTAATCCGTGGGGTAGCGGTACCCTCAACAGTACTCCATATCTCAAACACCATGTTTGCAATATGAGATACAACTCTATCTATCATGTTAATAAATAGAGCAACCAAAAGGCACATTGAGCCAATGTCATAGCATACATTCACTTGATTGAGGTGTAAGACATAAGTAGTATATACTAAGTGGATAAGGTATAACTGAGGCATACAACATAAGTATGAAGGTATTTCCATTAAGCTCAGAGTATTACAAGTAAGTAAGAGAATACAAGAACTGAACTCTAGAACTTACCAAGACTCCTTCGGAAGCCCTTCAGAAGATCTAACGCTATGACTATCACTACTAAGACTAAGACTAAGCTTGTAGCAAAGGAGAGCTCTTCTTCTAGTGTGTGTTGAGTACGGCGCCCTTTGCAGGTATTTATAGCATCACAAGGGCGGTTGGAGCCGGCTAGAGGCGGTTGAGGCAGTTTGGCGGTGGGCCTAGGTCGGCCGAATTCATCACGTCGGCCGACCCTTGGATC
>CM014276.1:0-28435 GCA_004135705.1 Alloteropsis semialata | reverse complement strand
CCTGATTGCCTCTTGATCGACTCCTCAGATGGTGATGGTACTGCACACCTCCAGGAAATGCTGTAGGTGGGCACTAGCATCTTCATTGGCCTTCGTACAGAAGGGGCTGGTGTGACACCGCTAGTGTCACTACAGTAATTAAAACAACAAACTGGAACTTAACAAATTAAAGCATGGCATACATCATGTTTGTTGCATATGTTTAAGTGTATGTGTATTTTTGAACTTGATCTAGGATGCTTATAATCTTGAACATACTTAACTTTTGATGTCAAGAGTAACCCAACAAAATAATCCTAAATTAGCGAATGAAAGTTTGCTTGAGGGTTTAATTTCAAACTCAAAAGATAAATACATGAAATGATGAGTTAAGTGTTAATTAACCCTTTAAAAGAGGCTACCAATAGGTTGAGAATAAATCAAATTTTATATAAGAACTTAATTTTTCACCAATATAAAAGTTGTAGAACTTGTCAAAACGAACAACTTTCGTAAATTGCGTTTCATCCGAAAACAAGCTCAGTGTCCAAAAATCCAATCAAAAGCAGCCATTTTTCTCTCTTTCTCCTTTTCTCTCTCTTCCTTTCTTCCCCAATGAGCTGTGCTCGAGCAACACATGGCTGGCCACCGACGTGCCGCTCGCCAACCGGCTCTAGCTGCCTCTCCCGCTCGCACGCGAGCAACCACGCGGCCGCCTACGACACCGCCGCGCCGCTGCCCAATCTCCACTGCCGCGCGCCCGAGCTGGCCAATGGCCGGGCGTTGCTTCGCCGTGGCAGCGCCCCTCCCCCTCCCTGCTCGACCTATAAAAGCCCAGACCGAGGCCCCTGTTCTCCAAACGAGCTCGAGCAGAGCAGAGAAGAATTGAGCCCGAGCAGAGCTCCGGCGCGGGCGAAATTCGCCGGCCCTCCATCCCCTCCATCCGATTCCATGGAGAAACGACCCCTCCACCTCCTCCTCCCCACACCTGAGCGATCCTAAGCCCCAAACAAGCGCCACCTTGCTGGAATTTGGAGCTCTCCGTATGCCATTGCCGCTCCACCAAGCTCAACGTGGACAGCCCTGTATGGTTTTCCTCCGCCTAGGCTAACCATCGGCACGGATCCGCGGTGAGGCGCTGATGCTCCTCCTCCCTTTTCCATCTCTCTTCCACCACTCGCCGGCCAGGGGCCCATCCGGCCGGTCCGGCCTCGCAAAGAACGAGCCCAGGCTCGGGTCTGTTCTAAGGTACAAGAAGGGCACATCTGTGATTAATTCAGAAGTACAGGGGGTGTTCCATAAAAGTCCAGGGACCTATATGTAAATCTGTTTTATGTTTTTGTTTATTTAATGTTTAAATCGGCTGAAAACAAACAAATGCATATAAAATCACAGAAAAATGCTAAAAATACAAACTCAGTTTTGTTAGCTTTCTTGTGCATAGATCTACACATTTGCTGGACATGAACTCATGAAATCTATGTCTTTGCAATAGTTTTGATTTAAGTAAGGAAAAGGCTAATGAAACTAAATAAATGCATAGAAAACTTTCTGAGCATGAGAAAAATATAAATCCACCAGTTATAGTCTTGATATGTTCAGTAGAGTTTAATAAGCTTGTTTCTCAACATGTGTTATATAAGTTTTTATATAGTTTTTGAGCACATATATTTTAAGGAAGATAAAAATTAATAAATGTTCCTGCTGTGCATAAAATGATGTGATTTTTACCCTGTGCTTCTATGTGTCATACAAATACTTAGTAAAAATATCAGCTATAGATAACATGTGCAGATTTAGTTATGCTTTAATCTTGGGTCTAGTTGTTTTAATGTAAATAAATCACCAGCAATAATATATATATATCAGAAACATCTGAAATATTCACAGTAATATCCACTGGTGCATAGTTATCTCCAGTAAAACTTGCGGACTCATAAAGTGCTTGTAGATTTATTTAGGTTTTTCTGTTTGCTAACACTAAGTGGCTATTGAAGTAAATAGAAAACAAATAAGTAATAATGGTAGGGTCCTGAAAACTTATGTTTTACTGTGTATAACTCATAAACATACTTGTTGTAATTTTTGTTCGTATAAAAATGTTTTCTATGCTTTACTCACTAAAATATGCAAGAAAAAGGATTGGAATAATTAAATAGTATTCTTGTTGAAAACTGAATACTAAATAATTATATTGCTGCACTCTTATGCTTCATGTTTGCACTTGTTTATGCATTTATAAATCTCAAACATGTGCATTTCATATAGATACGTCTCTCGCCGATGATCGTACGAGCTGATTCCCGAGTCCGAGAGTGAGCGGCGTGAAGGCAATCTTAATCTAACTGAAATTATTGAAGACCCGAACCAAGGTTCGCAAGAGCCCAAGGCTGACCTAAAGCAAGAAGGCAAGCCCCGGAGCATAACCTAACTTTTAAATTATACAACTATGTTTTGTCTATGTTTGTGCATTTAAGTTTAAAGGAGTTGATTGAAACCTTCGATGCATGATCCTAGTACCTATGTTCTGAATAATAGTATGATAGGACGTTGTTTCCATGCTATAAGGACACGGTAAAAGTCAAGTGATTTCCTGTCACTCGCGAGATATAGGAATTGAATGCTTTACTTATGTTGGAATCATAAGGATTGGCGGACGGGTTTTATGCGATGACCGGGGGTGGTTGATCGTCCCGTCTGCTTAGATGGAAATTGGCTAAGGTCGAAATGTGGTCTCGTTGTTAGTCAAGTTTTTGAACGTACTAAGCACATGTCGAGACATGGGATCGGTAAGCCTAGTACCTGATTGAACCGGTGAGGGACCTTTCCCCCGCTTGTTCTGGAACGATGTTTCCCGTGCGACGGCATGTGGTGCAAGTGCAGTGCAAGCACGGCTGGGTCCGGGGTCTTGGGGCCTTGTAGCCAAGGGAAGTGGGATCTGGACCCGATCTGAGGAAAGATGGGAACCGCTTGAGTTGTGCGAATCCTGGGGGTACGCTCATCTCGTGTGTTTAGGTCCACATTGCAAGGTTAAGAAATCAATTCGAATTGTCTGTTTCTCGCAGCTATTGAGACTGCTTGACCACTGTGCGACACTGAGTAATAAGAGGAACAAGGATGGTGATCAATATTGATGCTTGGATAATTGTTTGCTTCACATGCTTGCTCTAGATAAGTGCTCACTTAGAATGGTTAATCAACTAGAACTTGATGCTGAAATATTGAAAACAAGGATCTGCTTTTAGATGCTTTTTGGCAAAACAACCCCAGCAGCCAAAAGCCTTGCATGTCTAGGAGTCGGTGAAGTAGATATCACCCGACGGGTAAGCCTTGCTGAGTATTAGTATACTCAGCCTTGCTTGTGGCTTTGTTTTCAGGTAATGCTTTTGAAGAGTTGGTTGCTAGTTTGACTTGGCCGTGCCAGCTGCCTCCGGGTTGGACGGTTGAGTGGGACGCATCCTCGGCCGGTGAGGATTGTGTTGAGTGACATCATGGATGGCTTCTTCATGATGTTATTTATCGTCGTTAGACTATCATCTTTTTCCGCTGCACTTAAACTCTGAATTTTACTTTATTCAAGATCAGTTTGTAATAAATGCCTCTTGTGGGGCCTTGTGTTGTAAAAGTTTTAGATTGTTGTAATCTCTGAACTCGTCTTCATACGAGTGTGTGCATCCTAGCTTCGATCCAACTATTCAGTGGTTACATCGGGCTTGACCCGACAGACTGTCAAGTTAGTCCGTTTTAAGTGTGTGGTAACTCGGGTTGCCTCAATGGTGATGGTTAGCACACTTAAGCCGCGTTAATTTGGGTGGTTCTGCCACAGCTGGCCTACACCATGTTGATCAGCGGAGCCTTGAGCTCAAAAGTGTGATCCCCACAGCCACTTCCGGACCCGTTGGGATCTGGGTAGCGGAAGGAGCGGAGTAGTCACGGATCGTCCTCTCGGCCATAGCTTCTTCCGGTTGGGGTGCTACGGGAACGGGTTGTTCTCTTTGGTTGGATGATTCTCCGATGACTGGTTCGGTCTCTGACAAGAACACTTGAGGGATTACGACACGAGAACGTACCCTCCTTCCTATGGTATTCAGGTTCTCGACATAGTTGGATGGTAATTGGAAACCAGTCATACACTACCGTATTTCACGTCACAGAAAAACAAAGCAAAAGGGTAAACCTGCTAGATTACAGGCAATTAATCATGCTGCATTAAATACATGGATGATCAAGACTCTTTAACGTTTACATCACCCAGAAATGCTTGTTGGTATTTCTTAACGTTTACATTATTCTGCAAGCGCACAGAAGTACGTTGTAGCATTTCACCCGGGAGTATTCCAGAGTATCTTTATTTGTTTATCCGCAGGGAAAGCATTTAGTTAAAGAGAGGTGTCATCCAATGTATATACTTACAACATCATCAATCCACCATAATCTAGATAGGGGTAAATGATATGGAACTGTAGGGGTAATGTGACACACAGAAGTTCATTGCTCATCATTAATGTAGTCTTAGTTAGTAATAGAACATTAGTCAAGATCATAAAGGGTTCATTAGCATCGTACAAATGGAACTTGGATATACAACATTATCCTATACAAGCTCATACAAGGGACATATGCAAGAGGACATATCGAGGTGTCCAGTGGTTCCCTCATCAAGGGACGATAGGAGGACGTCTTATCATAAAGGCCTAATGTCATCTCCCGAACGTGGAGGATTACAAAGGACGGACAGGGCTGTCACCGACTGCTGCCTACCTCTACTGTTGACGCTCCTTAGCGACACACTTTCACCCTTGTTTATCTTCAATAATGGCATGAATTTGATATCTAAACTAATGATCACACTCTATAACTAGGACGTTTTTGCATATGCATGTCTTTTTGGAGGAATTCTATTTACGTAGGTTTTTGGGCTTAAATGGAGCACAAATGGATAAGGCTCGGGACCAAGGATGACACGGTGAAAGATGAAGACCAGAGGCCCGAAGAAGAGGCAAGGCCGGCCAGCCCCACATGGCCTAGGCCGGCCGGCCTACAACGTTCCAAGCCCCGTTCGTGCTCAACTTTGGCGAACCGACCTCCAAGGATATTTGAAAGGCAAGTGCTTCAAGATAAGGTCAAGAAACTTCGGGGTCAAGGCAACTCAATTGGAGAATTTGGAAGTTTATCACTTCCCATTCTTATCTCGAAGATATCCTGAAGCAAACGACGTCCAAAGGCCCACATGCATAGGTGGAACATCTACTGAAGCTTCCAGAAGACTTGGAGAGAAAGACGAGGATGAGGCGGCTAGGAAAGAGGCCAAGTCGGCCGGCCTGGACCTCTCTGGGCCAGCTGGCCTGGGGTGCCCTGGCGCTGCCTCGTTTCCCCCTTCGACCTAGGGTCTCTTCAGTGTATAAATAGCCCCTGTGCCTCCAAGCCACACATCAATTCATTCGTCATTCGCCGCCGAGGAGCAAAGGAGCTAGAGGGACACCTTTCGGAGAGCTGAGGGTCATGCTAGTTGTCTAGGGTTCTTCCCTAGCCGACGTGGGAACCCTGCGAGGAAGACCACATCGGAGTTCTGGAGCTAGGATCATCAAGATCAAGGTAGGATCCCGGTGGTGATCTTGTGATGTACTTACATTCATGGTGAAGTTACATGTGTTTTCGAATCTTTAGCGATCAATTGCCTCTCTTTATGATTTCATTCTTGCTTGGTTTTGCTTCTTCTTCAATCTATTCTCGAGATAGATTGCTTGGGGTGTTCTTGTAGCCATGGTGGCTAGGGGTTCATACCGGATTTACCAAGTGGTTCGACATGTTCACTTGTGAACGTGCCCTTAAGTTACCCACACCGATAGGGAGCATCGTGAAAGGGTGTGATCCCATGTAAGATGGGGCTTTCGGGAGTTTGACCGGAGGTCATGATTTAAAGATGCTTTTTATTAAGATTCACATCTATCTTACTTCACTCTATTTGGCTCGGAGCTACAACATATGCATGATCTAGGCGATCTAGATTGGTTATCTCTAACTCTCTCTTGCTACCTCTGGTGTTTGGTTTTAGTAGATTAGATCTGTTTTGCAACCCCTCTTCAAGCTAAAGGATTTCTATGCTAGTTAGATTGCTTCTTATATCTTTAGTTCCACGGATTGTAAACTTTGGGGGAGTACTCTAATGGAAGAGCTACAAATGATCCGTGCGCTTACGGTTCACGATTGACACGTCTAAGGGCCGTCAAAAAGCTTTTCTGGCGCCGTTGCGGGGAACGATCAATTAAGATCCGATTTGACTAGCATTCGTAAATATTTCATTTTCTTGATTTTCTTTTGATTTCTTTTTTTAGATCTCTTATTTTCTCTTTCATCAAAAATAGATCTAATCCACAAAAACAAAAATAAATCTAATCTAGTTTTTAATTTTATCTTTATTTCATCCTATCTCTTTCCTTTAGATCTTGTATATATTTTGCTTTCACTAACCCTAACAGGAGATGGATGGCTACCTCTCCAACAAACCAAAAAATTTTGTGGATGATCCAGAAAAACTTTACAGACAAAGGAGACGCAAAGCACAAGATAAGAGGCTGGAATTAGTAGATCCGGAAGGCAAGACCGGAAGTTCATCGTATACACCTTAAGAAACTCCACCATCAAGTCCAAAGGAGGCGCCACCGCAACCCGAGATGGCGCAACCGGAACGCACGATCGGAGAGCTATGCATCCCGGACATCAAGGATTTGCCTATCCAAGACCTCAATGATGTTGGAGGGCCGTTCGAGATCAAGACTTCAACCATTCGTATGGTGCAAAGCTCGCCCTTCACCGAAAAAGAAGATGCCAACCTTCACCTTCAAGCATTCATCCAACTATGCCGCACCTTCGACATGCAAGGAGTCACTCAAGATCAAGTGAGAGCGAGGCTCTTTCTGTTCTCTCTACTTGGGAGAGCACTTCAATGGTTTCATTCTCTACCGGTGGAGACGATGCAAGGTTGGGATGCCTTGATGAACGCTTTCATGACGGGGTTCTACTCACCGGGCAAGACTCATATTTTGTGCAACAAGATTGCTACCTTCGCGCAAATCCCGATGCAGACTATTGCGAAAGCCTTTGAGTGCTTCAATGACTACATCCGAGCCGAGCCACATCACAAGTTTCCAAAGGAAGATATAGTCTAGAAGTTCTACCAAGGCCTCACGATCGTATCAAGGGCAATCATCGACGCATCGGCCGGAGGATCCATTATTGAGCTCACCTTGACTCAAGCTCTCAAGCTATTCAAGAAGGTGGCAGATAATGATGCGTGGGCATCATCGGGACGGCTGCACCCTATACCGTCCGCAGGAGTTGCTAAAAGTGTTTTGCAGGTGGAGCGCGAAGAACAAGGTCCACATGTGAAGATTATGGAGAGTACAGCCATGTCCAGAAGAATTGTCCAGAGGAAGCTAAAGTGCTCGAGTATATGAGGAAAGGGGATTTGTCCCCACCGTCCTACTTCCGCTACGGACAAGGTAGACCTCAATTTAATGCAAGCTCATCCCTTCAAAACTCGGTGCCTCTTCGTATACAATTGAAGGAGTTCATGGAGGAGCAATGTAAGATCAATAAGGACACCGTCTCTAAGTTCAAGGCTATGGACAAGATATTGGAGAATATTGATGGCAAGGTGATGGAGGTCGGAAGCTCTAACCACCAAGTGATCAACATGATGAAGATGCTAGAGACACAAGTGACCCAGCTAGCCGGACGCCTTCCTAGTAATGAAGGAAGACTACTAGGGCAACCTCAAAATCCGGAGACGGCAAAAGCAATTCAAACTCGCTTGGGGAAGGAGACCGAAGATCCCGAACACCCAGCCGGAGCAAGGAAGCCTAAGCCAAGTATTGAAGCCAATATGACATCAAAAGAGAAGGCGCCTACTCCTGCACCAAAAATAGTAACCCAAGAGCCAGAGTTTGGGATGATCGATGAAGATACAAAGATTCTTCCCCCAGGGCCATGTTACCACAAAGGTAAAATTGATGAGCATTTCAAAAAATTTGTTGAAGTGATTCGCAGGTTGAACATCAATATGCTGCTCTTGGAGGCTCTACAACTTCCAACATACTCTCGCTACTTCAAAGACATCCTTTCAAACAAGCGTGAGATGCCGCCGCCTTGTACCATCAAGATGATCGAAGAATGCAGTGCGGCTATCGCCGATCAAGCTCCCGAGAAGAAGAGAGATCCGGGTATCCAACCATCCCGTGTTCCATTGGATCATACATGTTCGAGAGAGCATTGTGTGACCTTGGCGCAAGTGTGAGCGTCATGCCGAAGGCCATGTACGAGAGGCTACGCTTACCGGAGCCGGAACCCACCACCATGTGCCTAGAGTTAGCGGACAATTCCATTCGCTATCCTATGGGCATCGCTGAAGACATACCCGTGAAGATTGGAGAACACCTAGTCCCCGTTGACTTTGTGATTCTCGATATGGGAGAAGGGACGAAGTTGCCACTCATCCTTGGGAGGCCGTTCCTCAAGACGGCAAGGGCGAACATCGATGTTGGCAAGGGGGAGGTCAAGTTCAACATCAATGGCACCATGAGCGAGTTCAAGTTTCGTCCACACCTTGAGGTATGCAATATGGTCAATGTTAAATATATTCCACCTCACCATCGTGACACCAAGGAGGAGCCGAAGAAGAAGGAAGCGAAGGAGACCAAAGAAGTTGTTGCATCCGTCGAGACAAAAGCTCAATGCCCGCTTGTGAAGACCAAAAAGATGACTAAGCCGAAGAATAACCCTGTACCCAAGCCAAGGATCGTGTAGAAGTGGGTGCCAAAGACTGCAATGCCACCATCGAGCATTGGTCCAAAGTGAAGAAAAGAAGAAGTCTAGCTATAGACTATAAACGAAGTGCTTTGTGGGAGGCAACCCGTTCGTCGAGTCAAGAATAAGCTACCAGGAGGACAACCTGTTCGTCGAGTCAAAGCTACCGGGAGGACAACCCACGAAGAACTTTTCAGTAAGTGAGTCATGAATTTTGCTATGCAAGACTTGGTAAACATTTGTTAAATTGGTCGTTCAGTTGGACATTTAAATTAGAGTTGCTCAGTCATTTTGATTTTATTTCTTATTCTAAACCAATGACTTGAGCCTTCCCATGATTTATTTGTTTTATCTTGAAAAACCAAAAACCAAATTCCCACACCCATTTTGGCGACCGTCCTTTCCATGACGACCTGACCAAGTTGGTCATTGCAAAGACACGAGTAGAGCCAAGCGTTGTTCTTAATTTTTTATATTCTTTGACGCATGCTAGGCTCACGCAACCTTAGTAATTTTCAGTTTTATTTCCCTAGGATTAGTTTTTTTTCTAAGCCCCTTTTATTTTATTTTATTTCAAAATATCTCTCTCATTTGGCCAAAATTTAGAACCTAAACCTATGAGCCATGGTTGAACTCGGAAACGTTCGCTATCAATTCATGAAAGTGAGCAATACCGGTGCAACCAAAATTATTGTAGTCGGAAAATATTTCTCGACTTACAAGTGTTTATGATGCCTAATTTCCCCTCTAATTATTTATTCAAACTCATTGCTTGCTTTGAGTTAGTTTTATTTGTCAAGATTAGAGGAGGACTTGAGCACTTAAACACACTTTGGAAGGGTTTATGATCATGATCATCACTAATGACCAAGATTGAGTTCACGGAAAGAATTATTGTGCTCTCCATCTAACTCTACATGCAAGAGGGGGCAGCCATGCATGGTGGTGCACTCATTTTTGCAGGATTGAAAGCAACATTTGGAGTGGAGTTGAAGCAAAGGACAAAGACATGAACCAAGGTGGAGAAAACAATGTGCAAGTGGACAACTTTGCTAAAGAATGAATGGTTCACAACATTTGGCGGTGCAAAGCAAGTGGAGCTATTGGACATTGATCAGGAGTCAACTCAGGAAGACATGGGAGCAAAAACATGTGAAGGAGGACAGGGAGGACCCTAGGCCGGCTGGCCCCAAGCACCCCAGGCCGGCCGGCCTGGTGCCTTCTTAAGGGCCCTGGTGCCCTCCTTTCACAGGTACGCAGCTCTTGCAATTCTAAGTTCTTGTTCTTCAGTTCTTCCACCTTGAACACTAGCAAAAGCTCTGAAAGTTTTGAGAATCAATACCACCCCCAAAAATCTCCAAAAATTCACTACAATTCCTAGTTTGCTCTCCTCTTCGATATATTGTTTTTCCACCGGCAAGAAACCCCCGGTGTGTTGGTTTTTGTGTTTGTGCAGCAAGGCACCATGAGGAGCCAAGTTCTGAACTTCATCACCGGAAAGAGGACAAGATCATCGGCGTCCGACGCGCCATTGTCAAGCTCTTTGCGGAGGCACTTCGTTGCGGAGTCACCGCGAAGCCAAAGGAGAGACATGCTGCTACTTGGAGGGATGCAAGACCCAAGAAGTACCTCCATATGGTTCACCAAACCTTGTGGGCGTGCCGGCGCACCACCACCTCCTCTACTCCGACGAGCCACAAGATCAACCGCACCACCGCCATACAAGCCAAGAATTTCAGAATATGGGTTTGTCACTTTGTTGGAGGAAGAAGAAGCAAGGCTCAAGAATTTGAAAGGAAGGGTGAAGGCAAACACTGATTTTGATGATGATGCACTGCAGAGATTGGGATTCTATGGTGACATTTATGGGCTACTGGACAATCTCGGATGGAGGCAATTTTTCGATGGTGTTCCGGTGGACGTGCATGTAGAAATTGCTTTGGAGATAATGATGACCATGAGAGTGGTGACAAGAAAAATTGATGAGCAAGATGTATCATGCCTCGAATTTAGGTTGAAGAATGAAGAAAGGTCCATCACCTTTGAAGGAATTGGAAGCTTACTTGGTTTCAATGGTGATGCACCGGAAAGAGCCTAAGTTGAAGAAGGAGGGATAGATAAATTTTGAAAGAAAATTGCAAAGGATGACAACTGCCAAAGGAAGAACATAAGTAATGTCATACTTCAAGTATTTCATTCTTGGATGAGCAGGAGAATTTTCAGAAGGATGAGAGAGTCCAAAGTAACCGATATGGAGTTAAATTATTTATACTCCGCATTGGTGAAAAAGCAAGCAATTGATCCTACCTACTGTTGACGGTCCTTAAGTACCACTTTTGACCGTCAATCCTTATAGAAAATACATACAAGAATGCATTCACCATAGCTTTAGGGCTTCTATCTAATCAATTCCACAAGTTTTGGTGAATATATGAGTGCAGGCATTAAATGGCAAAAGAGGAGGACAATTGGGCTCAGGGCCAGTTTACCTGACCCCACTAGGTTGGCCAACATGGGCCCAAGCCCAATGGAGCCCATCTTTGACCATAGCAAAGAAGCACACTCCAGGACCATCCTAGCAACTGATTCCATGTCGGTTGAATCGAAGAGATGGGAATGGTCCAAGGGGAGGTCACATGGATTGAAGGGCCCACCTCACAAACTAAACATACTCAAATGCAGCTATACCACCTGGAACCGTCATGAGGACCCACGGTATAGTCACTTAGCCGAAGATGGGCCCGATCGGTGCCGGTGCCACGTCGCCCGACCTAGCCCCGTCGCCTGACCTGGTCTGGAGGCGAAACCGCCTCATCCTTCTCGTGCGCGTTCCCACCGCCTCTAGGAGTCCATCTACGCCGTGCACCACTCAAGGCGGTGGATCCAACGTCGACCGACCTCCCTGCGTCGCTCGACCTGTGATTGAGTCTGTTCGTCCTCATCTTCCACGTGTCCACTCCCAACCGCCTCTACAAGCTATAAATAGCTGCATCCTGGTCATCGAATATCATTATCGAGCTGGAGTATCAAGTCAAGGTGAAGCCCTCCTCAAATGAGAGTAGAAATAGGGAGAGAGTGAGGGAGAGTTTGGAGGAGTCCCGGCGTGTCGGCGACCCTCCACCTGTACCTCGGTGGATGCGAGCTCCTTAGTAAGTATCCGGGATTTCAACTAAGTATTTAAGTCTGAGTTGTAGAAAGCTGAGCTCTTTATTGTGCTTGTGGGTTCGTCACTTTATTTATAAAGTGCTTTAGTCTCTAGCTAGGATTAGAGTAGTAGTATATAACTTAAGCGTGGTGCTTAGGTTATCGACTACCTTCGTTTGTCTCGTAGCCCCACGGATTAGTAGAGGTAGGCGGCAGGTAGTGACAGCCCTGTCCGTCCTTTGTAATCCTCCACGTTCGGGTACGGCGTAGATCTGTTTGCCGGCAATTTCCTAGAGGTCTAGTATACCCCGGTGCCCAAAGCAACCATAGGAGAACTCCCTTCGCTATATTCCCAGCTTAGTGCTAAGTTATCCTCTCTACCTAGCCTTCATATAACCTCGATCGATCCGGTCAACTTTAGTGATTAGACAGTACCTTCTCGTTCCCTGTGGATTCGATACCCTGAATACTTTTGGGTGAAAGCTACAACGGTATCCATGCGCTTGCAGATTTATCTGCGACCGTAAGAAATACCATCAAGCTTTCTGGCCGGGGACGGTAGCTGTGTTGTCTAAGAACTACGATTGCCCATTTATATTTTATTTATTTTCTTATATTTTACCCATGGACTCCACCCAAATCCATGAGTTCTCTGCTCCAAAGGGTGAATTATTGGAGCCACACCCCTCGTCAAATCCTATACAAACAAATAGCTATGAGCTTCACCCTACTTTCATAGCTATGGTCCAGGAGACATCCTTCTCAGGACGTGATGAAACTCCATACCATCACCTGCACAAATTTGAGTTGCTATGCTCGTGTCTGATCATATCAGACATGACACAAGCAACGTATTGTCGGATTTATGAGCCCGGCAGTCCACACAGGGTAGCCTATGTGGTTGATTTGTTGAGGGATAGATCGAGGATCACAAGACGATGGTAACACAAGACGCAAGGATTGAGCAGGTTTGGGCCGTTGAGATGACGTAATACCCTACATCCTGTGTTGGGTGTATGGATTGCTGTGTATGAAGTTCCTGAAGGATCTCCATAGTTGGGTTCTGTCGTCTTTTGGAGGGGGTCCTAAGGCACCTTTTATAGTCCGGTTGCCTTGAGTTACAAGTCGGCTAGAGATCGCAACCTACCCGGAATACAAGGATTCGATCCTATAACAATTACAGATATCTCTCCCTAGAATTCCGACTAGTTTATCTTGATCTCCGATCTTCTTGCGAGATACGCCGTCTCCTTCCTTGTCCCGCGCGCCGTGGTACTCATCCCGGTTTGTCCGACTGGTGGACCTCCCGACTAGTGGGCCATCCAATCTGACAAGCCGGCCCGATAGCACTCGGATTGGGCTGCCCCTTGCTGGTTGGGCCAATCCGCCTTCTAGGTACCCTCGGGGGTCCATCCCCGACAAGCCCCCAAGTAGTACGTGGTTGAGCGACAACCCGGTGAGGTCATGCCATCTGCTGAGCTTCGAGCCTGCTGCGGTTGGAAGCAAAACCACGTGATACTGGAGAGAAAAGAGAGCTGTTTGCAACGGATGCGCCGCGAGGTGCGTCCGTTGGCCGTAGCCCCCGAGCCTTGAAGCGATTCCGTAGGAATCGGTCCAAGGGTTTGTAGCCTTGTTCTGATCATCTTCGTCGTGGTCGCCAGACAATCAACGGATGGACCGCGAGGTGCGTCCGTTGGCCGTAGCCCCCGAGCCTTAATGCGATTCTGTAGGAATCGGCTCAAGGCTTATTCGAGGAGCAATTTGACATTTCCTTCTGGCGTCAATTTCGGCAGCTCGCCCCCTAAACGTGAGGGTCAAAGTGTGCCGACAGGTCATCCCGGCGCCAGCCCCCGAGCGTGAGGGCCGAGGCACGCCGAGTTGTCGTCCCAGCACCAGCCCCCGAGCGTGAAGGCTGAGGCACGCCGAGTGGTAGTCCCGGCGCCAGCCCTCGAGCATGAGGGCCGAAGCACGCCGAGTAGTCGTCCCGGCGCCAGCCCCCGAGCGTGAGGGCCAAAGCACGCCGAGTAGTCGTCCCGGCGCCAGCCCCGAGCGTGAGGGCCGAAGCATGCCGAGTAGTCGTCCCGGCGCCAGCCCCCGATCATGAGGACTTGGCGGGCAAGCGCGGGGATCTGAATCGGTGCCCTGCAAAAGAGATACAATGCCAAAGCGAAACAAAGCATAAATCCAAGAGGAAAGGCAATCGGCAAGTGTATGAAAATGATTCATGCTTCCAGCTTTTTAAATCTATTAATTTCTCCGGGTAGTTAGCCTGTCACGTTTATGCACCTGATCTCTGATAGCCATAGTCCGTAGCGCAGGGAGCTGGGCCGCATGCACGCATAGGAACGTAGGCGTACGGAAGAATCGAAGTTTCACGAATTAAGACATGTGCTGCCTGAGTAATTTAGCGACTCGCGTAAAAGCTTACGAATATCAACAAAATAAATTGATTCAATACTTAGATCTGCGAACGTTCCGAGTCCTTGAGGATCCGCTCATTCTCGAATGCCCCAAAGAGAACACAAACGGAGGATCGTCATTTCTGGCATGCGGCGACAAGGACAGTTTTCCTCATGAACGCACAGGACACTCCCGTGTTCGAGTAATACCAAAGGCGATAAGGATGACCTGTGCGCTTTGGGCGAAAAAAGGACGCGTGGCTCGGAGCTCACGCGCTTCACAGTGCAAGGGGTTTCTCATCCCTTGGTAACCCGAGGCTATAAATACTCACCGGGAGCCAGAGCTACCACATTGCTGAAGGCTCATTGCTGGGTTCATCCACCGAGGAAAATCCATGGAGTCACAAGAGTGTGGTGCTAGAAGAGTGCTTGTGATGTACTTGAGGTGTTGATGAGCGTTTGGATGCTGCTCCGTTGGCTCCTTGCCTTGCCTTTGGTCTAGGACTGTCAGGACGTAACGCTCTGCCAAACCAAGGGATGCCCAGAGGCATTCGCTCTCAACTCTCGAAAGGGGCTGCCTCATCAATGGCTGCAGTGGTGCTACAAGAGAGCTTGCGATGAGCTCATGCGTACCAAGCTTACTGCGGATGCAACACTTCGCGTACCGGCGGGTGCCCCAAGCCGTCTTCATGATGGTGAAGTTTTTTGTTTGTTGGGGATTTGGCCCGCCGACAAACGCTTTCTACTTGTTTTGCTCTATCTCATGCGTAAGGGCAGCAATGAACAAGGGAGCTGAAGCCAATTTAGCTTCATCTGCTTTACAGATCTCTAATCTGGCTTCGGTGGTCACGTCTCGTTGTATACTAAAGCCAATCGGCTTCGGTGGTCACGTCTCACCGTATACTAAAGACAATCGGCTTCGGTCATCACGTCTCGTTGTATACTAAAGCCAATCGGCTTCGGTGATCATGTCTCACTGTGTACTAAAGCCAATCGGCTTCGGTCATCGCCTTACAGTATACCAAAGTAACGTTATCTGAACCGAGTTAGAAGCCAAATTGGTGAAGTATTGGTACTATTGAGTGCCAAAAGCTATGAATGAGTTAATGGCAAGCTTCGGCTCGCTCTATATTGCAGGTTCTTGGAGGAGCCGTCGGCTTTCTGGACGCTGGGAGATGGCTTTGGGTCGTCTCAGTTCGGAAGAAGCCGAATCCAGGGGCTACTTAGCTTTTTCCAGCTGGCGAAGCAGGGGTGGACCAAGTCTAAGAAGACCAAGTCTAAGCCGAGTCAAACACGGAATCACAAGTCTACGCATTCACATTGGGAGGAGAAAATGTACCAAAGTGTCCCTAGGCTATTTGTATTGTATAGTCTAGAGGATGATGCTTGATCCCAGGGGTATAATGGGAATGTAAAGACCTTTGGTCTCCCTATAAAAGGAGGCCCCTCTCCCACATGTAAAGGTTGTTGATTCCAAGAATACTGTTGATAAGTAATATATTGTTGCTTGTCCCAGTCGTTCAGTTTCAACCGTTGTCTGCGTTCATTGGCTTCGGCTTCTAACCCAACAACTGGCGCCCACCGTTTGTGCGGTGCACGAACAAAACCCACGATAGCCACCATGCCACCAAAAAGCCAATCAAACCAACCAAACCAACCACCACTGTGCCAAATGCAACCCTCAGCATCGAAGCCGCCCCCCGACCCACAATTCCACCAACAAACCCACCACCAATAACCGAAGCCATTCTCGACGATCAAGAGATCGATGAAGAAACCCTTACCACTGAGGAGAGAATGCACCGACTTGAAGAAAGGCTTCGTCTTCGACGCCTCGAGCAGCAGAGAGAGCTGGATGCGGCACAGCTCAAACTAGAGCAACAAATGCAAGAGGAGGAAGAGGAGCAGCAGCATCAATTGCTGCAAGTCAAAAAGCAGCTCGAGGAGCTGAGGCAAGCGAAGCAGAGGAGGCTGAACAACACAAGCTCCAGAGCTGAAAAGCTGCATCAAGAACTCGAGAAAGCCAAAAAGCAAGTCGCTGAGCTCCAAGCAGAGCTTAATGAGCCAAACATCACCATCAACCCACCAAACCACAACTCTTCATCCCAAACTGGTTTCCAAACACTCCACACTCGCCCCATCGACCATACGTGCCCACTTTCAGAAAGCCTCCAACTGGCAAGATGGCCACCTTCCTATAAACCCATTTCTCTACCAAGATACAACGGCCTCACCGACCCAAAGCAATTCCTAATGAGCTATGAAGCTGCAATAGCTTCGGCAGGGGGAGATGATGTTGTTCTAGCAAAATCCTTCATCATTGTCTGCGATGGCACAACAATGAACTGGTACACAAAGCTGCCTGGCCTATCAATCAACAGCTGGTATGATCTGAAGAGGGAGCTTATCAAAAATTTTGGCATTATGGGAGACCAATCACTCTCATATGCTGAACTCACACTACACCAGCAGCCGAAGGAGCCCCTAGAGGACTACTTCCGCAGATTCGTCACTCTACGTGCTCAAGCTCCACATATCCCTGATGAAGCAGCAAAATTTGCAGCAATACAAGGGCTTCGCCCCGGATTGTTTGCACAGCATATCGCAAGAGAGACACCAGCTACTCTGGCAGACCTGTATGAGGAGTTCAAAAATACTGTCGCTCTGACAATGACAACCGAATGAGATTGGCTAGAGAAGCCATCATGAGAAACCAATATGAGTCACAAGCCAAAACCCATCACCACAGCCACAACTACCAAAACTACTCCCACCAAACAATCATGAAGGTAGACAATCCACCTTCTTCCCACGAAACCAAACCACCGTACCCAGAAAGCCAATACCCCAACCAGAGAAATGAGCCCACTCAAAGGGGTGGAAAAGCCGGCAGAGGCCGAGGAAGAGGAAGAGGTCCAGCGGGACCTGAGCTGTTTTGCCAATACCACGGCAAAAATCACACCCATGGTACAGAACAGTGTAGAGATATCAAGAAAACAATAGAAAAGCTAAGAGCAGAGAAGATTCAAGCAACCCAAACGAAGCCAATATCCGCTTCGCAGCCAAATACCCAAAACCCTACCCAAGCTATCCAACCATACTGCGCAGTATATCCTTCGCTAAACTCAAATATTGTGCACCCATCAACAGCGATGGCAACTCAATATTTGCCTTCGCCACAAACCTTTCAGCATTATTACCCACAAGCCATATATCCTCACTTGTACCCTCAAACCTCCCAGCAAGTGGCTTCGCAAAACATAAAGGTTGAGGAGCTGCCACCACCACCACCACTTTCACAACAAAAAGTCAATCAGAAAGACGCTCCAAGTCCACTCCCAAGCTATGGACACATCATGCCAATTTCTGGAGGATCATCGCTTGCTTTTGAGAACAAAAAGCAAAGAAAAAGCTATTTCCGCCAAGTCAACAACATCTCTGTTGATGGCCCGTACAAAAAGTCGGAATGGTCTCATATGCCCATCACCTTCACTGAGGAAGATCTCATGCTCCACAATTACCCACACAACGATGCTATGTCGATCGAAGCCAATATTGCTGGCTGGACGATTGGAAAGGTGCTAGTGGACACAGGAAGCTCTGCTGACATCATCCTAGCAAAAACACTGAGAAACATGACCAATATCAACCCAGATAACCTGGAGCCATCAGACACTCCGTTGGTCGGCTTCGGAGGGAAGCGAACCCAAACACTCGAGAAAATTTCACTGCAAGTATCCTTCGGTGACACATCCAATGCAAGAACAGAATACATCACCTTTGATGTAGTAGACATGGTCTTTGATTACAATGTCATCTTCGGAAGAGGAGTCATAAACGCCTTTGATATCATCATAAGGCAGTCATTCTTATGCATGAAACTGCCAGCTCTCAAAGGAGTTATAACTGTATATGGTGACCAGAGGGAAGCCAGAAACATCGAGAAAGCCAGAGCACCTGGTCAGCGAAACGTGCATCTGCTTGAAGAAAAAGATCCATAATACCCAGAAGAAAAGCCAAATATTGAGAAAGATAGTAGAAAGATGAAGAAAGCTGCAGACACGAAGCAGGTGCAGTTGCAGCCTGATGTCTTTGACAGAGAAGTGATCATTGGCTCAGATCTAGAGCCGGACGAAAAAGATAGGCTCATCGAATTCCTGAGAAATAACAAGGATGTGTTCGCTTGGTCAAGCAAAGATCTACTAGGTGTTGACAGAAGCATAATTGAGCATAAGCTGGCAATCAGTCCTGATATGAAGCCAAAAAAGCAAAAGTTGAGAAAGATGTCAGAAGAGAAAGCTGATGCAGTAAAAGCCGAAGTGCAAAGGCTGCTGGACGCCAATGTCATACGCGAAGTCAAATATCCAACATGGCTAGCAAACACTGTACCAGTTCAGAAAAAGAATGGGAAATGGCGAATGTGCATTGATTTCACCGACCTCAACAAAGCTTGCCCAAAAGATGATTACCCACTACCAAGAATCGACAAGATTGTTGATCAAGCAGCAGCAAGTGAAATGATGTCCCTCTTAGATTGCTTTTCTAGCGATCACCAAATCTGGATGAAAAAAGAGGATGAGGAAAAAACCAGCTCTATCACACTAGTTGGCACTTTTTGCTTCGTCAGGATGCCCGAGGGGTTTCGGAATGCAGGAAGCAGCTTCTGCCGAGTGTCAAGCACAGTGTTGAAGGACGAACTGTTCAAAACCATATTGGCATATGTTGATGACATCTTGGTCAAAAGTGCAAAAAGGCATGATCACGTATCAGATCTGGCAACCGCCTTCGCTCGCATGAGACAAGCTGGTCTCAAGCTAAACCCAAAAAAGTGTGTATTTGGAGTGACCAAAGGAAAAATACTTGGTTGTCTGGTTTTAGCTCACGAGATAGAAGCTAATCCAGACAAGATAAATGCAATACTTGACATGGAAGAGCCAAAGTGCATGAGAGACGTGCAGAAGCTGTCGGGCAGAATTGCCGCACTCAATAGATTCATCGCAAAAGCAGCAGAGCGAAGCTTACCATTCTTTGCAACACTCAGAAATGCAGCTAAGTTCCAATGGGGGCCAGAGCAGTCAAAAGCATTCCACGAGCTAAGGCAATACTTGACGCAACTCACAAAGCTAACAGTACCAAACCCAAAAGCACCACTGCTACTGTACATTGCAGCATCACAATCAGCAGTTAGTGCAGCGCTCATCACAGAAAAGCTGGTAGACGGCAGAAACATTCAGCAGCCAGTGTACTATGTGTCGGAGGCATTGAACTCGTCGAAGCTGTTTTATACAGAGATTGAGAAGATGATCTATGCAGTGATAATGGCTTCCAGAAAGCTCAGACACTATTTTGAGGGCCACAACATCAAAGTCCTCACAGATCAGCCTCTTAAAGAGCTTTTGAACAACAAAGAGGCTTCCGTCAGAATACGCAAGTGGGCTGCGGAGCTTTCTGAATACGTCGTGGACTTTGAAAGGAGAACATCAATCAAATCGCAAGTCCTAGCTGACTTCATTGCGGAGTGGACATCGCCTTCACCACAAAATGCTATCAGAGAGGAAAATTGGCTGATACACTGTGATGGTGCTTGGGGGACAAAGGAGCTGGCATCGCAGCAATTGTGCAATCGCCTTCGGGTGTAAAAATGAGATATGCAGCAAATTTAGAGTTTTGCAAATGCAGTGACAGAAGCACAAACAACGTTGCTGAGTACGAAGCTGTGTTACTTGGGCTCAGAAAAGTCAGGGCTTTGGGAGCTCAGAGATTCACTGTCAAAACAGATTCTAAGGTGGTAGCAGATCACATTGAAAAAGAAAGCATAGCGAAGCAACCAGAACTCATCAAATACTTGACCACTATACGCTCAATGGAGAAAAAATTCAAAGGTTTCACTGTGGAGTACATCCCAAGAGCAAAAAATGAAGAGGCAGATGCTTTGGCTAAGGTAGCTGCAAAGGGGGATAAGTTTCCACCTGATGTATTCTTTCAAATATTAACATCACCATCGATAAAGGACTCAGATGACCCACCGAAGCTGATCAATGCAATAAGCTCAGAGGATTGGCGATCCCCAATAATAGCTTTTCTTCGGGGATACTATGAGCCAATTGACGAAGATGATCTAAAAGCTATGCAACAAAGAGCACGATGCTATCAGATGATAGATGATGTCCTTTACAAGAAAGGAGATGTAGCTCCTTGGCTTCGTTGCATCTCTCACAACGAAGGAAAAGAACTTATTCAAGAGATACACAGTGGCTTATGTGGAGCACACTTTGGGGCAAGAGCTCTAGTTGGGAAGGCAATGAGGCAAGGATTTTACTGGCCTGCAATCATCATGGATGCAACAAACACGGTCAAGACATGTGATCAGTGTCAAAAGTGTGCAGCAAACAGAAAATCTCCTTCGGAGCAGTCACAGCTGATAACTCCAACATGGCCTTTGCAAAGATGGGGCATTGATCTAGTTGGCCCACTTCCAATAGCACAAGGAAATCTGAAATACGCCATAGTAGCAGTTGAGTACTTTACTAAGTGGATCGAAGCCAGACCACTGGATAACATCACAGCAAAAACAGTGATCAAATTCTTCTGGCAGCAAATTGTGTGCCGATTCGGAGTACCAAGGGAAATAACAGTGGACAATGGGAAGCAGTTTGACTGCGACGAATTCAGGCAATATTGCATGTCAATTGGAACGAAAGCGAAATTCGCTTCGGTCTACCACCCACAAACAAACGGAGCAGTTGAAAGAGCCAATGGCTTAATCTTCACAGCCATTCGAAAGTGCCTTGCAAATTGTAAGAAAAAAGGCAAGTGGGTAGAAGAGATGCCGAAGGTGATCTGGGCCCATAACACCACCATATCAAGGGCAACACAGTTTACTCCAT
Source organism: Alloteropsis semialata (assembly GCA_004135705.1). Lineage (NCBI taxonomy): Eukaryota > Viridiplantae > Streptophyta > Magnoliopsida > Poales > Poaceae > Alloteropsis > Alloteropsis semialata. The sequence continues at coordinate 7,221 of CM014276.1, read as the reverse complement.
TCAAACTGCTTTATGGTGAAGAAGCAGCATGCCCAGAGAAAATACTGCACAAAGGGCTTCGCACACAACAAGAAGCTCCCAAAGATAGCGAAGCCGTTGACAAGGATCTCACTGAGATATACAGGCTCCAAGCAGCAAAAAATATTTCCAAGTATCAAGCTGAGACAAGAAAATGGCGAGACAAAAAGGTGGTCAAGAAAGATATCAAGGCAGGGGACTGGGTACTAAGGAAAAATCCAAGCATGCCCGCTGGAAAGCTGCAACAGAAATGGGAAGGCCCATTTCTGGTCATCAAAAGCAACAGGCCTGGCTCATTTCGCTTAGGCGACGACGAAGGCAATGAGCTGCCGCATTCATGGAATGCAGACAGCTTACGCAAATACTATCTATGAAAAAGATGTAAAATGCCTTCATATTCTATAAACGAAGTCACTAAGTAGAATAGCATTTTTACTTTCTTTCCAAAAGCCCGTACTCTTTTCCTCACAAGGGGACCCTGACCAAGGGGTGAGGTTTTTAACGAGGCGGTGCTTACTGTAACTCGTCAAATCATATATGAATGAGGTATTCCCCAAAAAAGCAGTATCGAAAGCGATTGGCTTCGACCAAGTCGCTGGTATTCGACAATTCAGATAGAACTGAGTTGACCCTACCGAGAGTAAGGCCAATTCAGATCTAAGGAAAAACTTACTCCGAAAAGGAGTAAAAGGGGCTTCGGTCCAGAAAAGCTTACTCTAAAATAGAGTAAAAGGGGCTTTGGCCCAAACAATTATTACGAAAACAGCTTCGGCTATCAGTATTCTAAAAGCTTGTAGGGGCTTCGGCAACTTGTTAGAACCCACAAAAGCAGCATCGAAAGCGATTGGCCTCGACCAAGTCGCTGATATTCGATAATTCAAATAGAACTGAATCGACCCTACCGAGAGTAAGGCCAATTCAGATCTAAGGAAAAGCCCACTCTAAAAAAGAGTAAAAGGGGCTTCGGTACAAAAACGATTACTCCAAACAGATCAAAAGGGGCTCTGGCTCAAACATATATTTTAAATTAAAATCAGCTTCGGCTAATAGTATTTTAAAATGATTAAAAATAAACATACGAAATGAATACAAGCACAAATAATAGGGGCTTCGGAAAACTACAAAAACACATCCCCGTATAAAGCTCAAAAGAGCTAAGGCGGCTACAAACCACAAGAGCAAAACACTTGAACGAATAAAACCCCGCTTTGGGGGGGGGGAGGAGGCGTTTCTTTCGCAACGAAGCCAAATCGAGCTTACATTCATTCAAGTGTTTCGAATCAAAACAATGAACAAGCGAATTAAAGTGTGTTTTACAAAGAGATGACTCAGAACATCTCAAAAATATAGCCGTCAAAAAGCTGGCCAGATCTCCTAAATTTGGGAGCATTAAATACATAAGCAAAATCCCTATCATCATCTAAATCTTCTGGCTCCACCTTAACTGGAAGCAGACGAGCAGCTTCGGCGTTTCTTGCACGAGCAAGTTCGACACGAGGAGAACGTCGAACGATGAAAGAGTTAAAAAAGTCAAATACATCGAATTCGCAATGACTAAAGAACTCGTGGCAAAATTCCCAGAAATCATCAAGTCTTTGACTTGGATACAACATCCGATACTGTTCCCATGCGAAGCCAGATACACACAAGGGACCATCGCGCATGGTGATTGGCACGGGTTCAAGAACAACTCCCTCGCCAGGGATCTGAGTATATACAAATGTCACATCACTTAGTGTTACTTTACAGCGAAAGCTAAAGTGTTATTTTACAGCAAAAGCTAAACAAGGCGATAGCCTCAGCAAATCTACACCTTCGGCTCTCCATCCCGTCTCTCATCAGCACCGGCATGAGACGATGAAGGGCCAGCAGTTGCAGCTTCAGCCTCGGCTTTCTGCTGCTTCTCAAGGGCAAGCTCCTCCTTGTGCTAAAAATAAACAAACCAATCAATATCAAAAGCAAGATAAACAGGATACGAGCAAAAGCAAAAATAACAGAAAGGGTAAAAGAAGCTAACCTTAACAAGACGATCGTACGCGGTGCTTCGGGCACACTCCCTCCCTGTTTCAGACCAGAATTTTCTGAGAAAGATTCCACGAGTCGCCAAAACCGCTTCGGTGAAAAATTCCTTTCTGTCAGGGTTCAAAGCCGAAGGGAAGTTAAAGTCCCTTTTCAAAAAGCTCTTATAGTGGGAGCACCCATTATCTGCCAGCATCTTAAAGGCGTTTGTCACACACGTCCGAGCAGCATAGTCTCCCACTTTGGAAAAAAGCTCCGGAAGGGACTTAAACTCATCATCCAGCCATTCGAAAAGCTTCCCGACATCAAAGTCATCAGAGGGGAAGGGCAGCGGCTTGGCTCCATATTGTTTCAGAGCAGCTTCGTATTCAGCATAAATGCCTAAGCTGTGACTGAGCAATTCAGAATCTAAACTCTCTTTGTCGGCCTTAAGCTGCCCCACTTGAGACTTAAGCTGACTGGCTTCGGAAATAAGGGAGTTCTTCAAGTCAACATCAACAAGAAGCTCTCTCTTGTACTTCTCCGCATCCGACACCGCCTTATCTTTAGCAGTTTCGAGAGTCTTTATCTGATTCTTCATTTCATGCTCCAAAGTAGAACTCTCAACGAACTTGTTCCGAAGCCCCTCAGTAGTTTGAGCATTAAGCTCACGGGCAGTCTCAAGGGAGGAAACTTTGCTCTTAAGCAAAGCCATCTCCGACGTGGTAGACTTCTGCTCAAGACGAAGCCGCTTCTTCTCACCCTCAAAAGACTCCTTGAGCTGAAGGAAGCTCTCGCGCTCTTTCCTTAAAGCCTCGAGCTCAGCCCGCTCGTTCTCAACATCATTGAGACGAAGCGGAAGGCGAGCGAAAAGCTCCTGCATAGACATTATAGACTAAAACAAGAAAAGCATAAGTATCAAAAAGCCAGACAGCAAACTCAAAAATGAAGAAAAAGGAACAAACCTGGATACCTCCACTAAGGCTGGAGACAGAAAGTGTGTCCAAATCCAAAGATTTGACACGAGTCTCAAGCTCTGAAAAAGTGAAAGCAATATTAAGACAAAAACCAAAACTCAATCAGCTTTGTGTGAGCAGTCAAAAATTACCAACCATTCGGAGCGATAATTGGAATGCCATTTGGAGGACGAAAGCCGCCCTGCCGAAGCCGATCTGCAAGGGGGCCATACCTAGCATAACTTGCTTTTGAAGCAAAATAATCAACATATCAAAAAAGCCATTATTAGAGTTAAAATCGCCAGTATAACTGTTTTGCGAAACATACCTTTCGATTCAGGAACTGGCTTCAAAGGAGCTGATTCAACGTCCTTGGCAGGGGCAGATTGTCCGGCGTCAGTTGAATAAGCCAAATTAATTGGCAAAGTAGTGGTTCGAGTCAAATCGCCAGAACATCGCTCAGTCTCAAGAGCAAGAGCCACCTGCACAGGTTCCTCAACATTAGCAGAAGCCAACTGCATTGGCTCTTCAGTGTTATCCGCAACCGTCCGCGGAAGCTCCTCAATATTAGCCGAAGCCGACTGCATAAGCCCCTCAAAAATCTGAAGGGACTTGGCCGCGGCACCAGCCAACAAGTCCAAGGACGATGGCTGGAACGGGACAGACGACACTTCAGCTTCACCAAGTGCAAAATCCTTTGTTTCGTCCTCCCTCAAAAGACGACTAAAACTCACTTCATCCTCTTCGTCGTCGATGCATCCAAGTAGGCGCTCACGACGAAGATGACAGAAACAAATAAGCAAACCGAAGCTAAAAATAAACAGACAAGTTATATAAGAAACAAACCTCCAGAAGAGGGCACAACAACTGCAGCGGAAGCCGCAGGACGAACTTCCTTATGCGTGGCGGTGGTAGGCACTTCCATAGCCGAAGCAAAAGGACAAGGAGGAGCGCTAGAAAGCGGAGCGATGGGAAGAGCTTTCGCAAGCTTTTGACGCTTGGAAGTCTCCAGCGAAGAAGTACGCTTGGAAGTCTCCAAGGAAGAGGCAACCCGCTCTTTAGAGGCAGCTACCTTTGAGGTGTGTCCTCGTCTTTGGCCACCGCCACGGCTCGAAGGGGCTCCGGCTTTGCTGCCCCCAGCTTCGTCACCGCCCTCGTCTGATTGACCGCTCCCACGGCCTCCAGCACACCTTTTCTTCCCACGACCACGACCTGGCTTCGGGGCTGGTAGCACGCTAGGGTGATCTTGAGCGGCGAACTTCTTCGATGGCTTGGATGGGGCCGTACGCTGAGGATAGCTAACGCCCATCTCATCAAACACCCTGTTAAGCCGGACTCCATCCACCAAAGCCAAACAGCTTTCATGCTCTTTGGAAGTATACTTCCCACAAATAATTTCAGCCATCAACTCGATGGACTGAACAAAAGCAAAATCAGACATGTTCTCTGGCTTCTTCACTCCAAACTTAGGGAAACAAACGTGAGGAATCCCTCGGTAAAGCCTCGTCTCAACTGCAAATGGCTTCCAAGCCGCAGACAGAATGTTGACACCAACAGCAAGTCCCTCTTCAATCAAGTCTCGGCTGCTGGAGACTCGACTGGCTTTGAAAAAAGCACTTTCGCAACGGTCGAAGCCGGGAGCATTTTTGTCGAACGGAGGGCAAGCCAAAAAATCACAAGGCCCAATAGAACTATGCAAAGGAAAAGATATCTGCTTCGTTCCATCATCCAACACACTCTCCAGCGCGGACACCTTGACATAAAGCCAATAGCTTTTCCAGTTCTTGTCCCAGGTGTTTTTCTGGCAAAAGGTAAGTTCTACCTTTTGCGAATCAGTCTGCCTCCACCGTGCGCAGAAGGTAACACTGCCATAGTCCGGCTCGTACTCGAAGCCGTCAAGCTTAACACTTTTTGTCTGGCGATGCCCATCATAGTAATGGACGAAGCAGTCCACATTAACATCTGAGGCATTTGTTTCACCGCCCAAAAGAAGCGAAGCAAATGAGTGATAGCATTGGGGGTAAGGTGATGGAACTGCAATCCGAACCTCCCAAGAATATCAGCAAGTATATTATCAATGGGCATCCGAAGCCCAGCACAGAAAAACTCCTTGAACACAACGGCTTCGTCCTCAAGAGGTGTCGGGGTAATTTCTGTGCCCGGGGCTCGTCCGTGACCGGCTGGGAAATATCTTTTCGACTCATAAAAACGGATCAGCTCTGGGGTAACGAAGGATTTACCAAAGATAATGGTCTTTGGCTTCTTCCGATAATCCAAAAGATCTGAGGCATCGGCTTCTACGTCCTCAAGGGCATCTAAAGCCGTAGATTCAGCATCCTCTGTGTCGTCACCCCCTGCAGCCTCATCCTCCTCGGTAGGCCCCTTGCCCCGATCATCAATGACCATAGCAACTCCAGCTTCGGGGGCTACGGCCACGTTGCCTTTAATCTCCTGAGCAAAAGTTGCAGCTTTGGCAGAATCCATATCAACAGCGTCCGAATTGTCTTCGTCAGAGACGTAGCCAATCAGACGAGCGGTTTGCTTCGTGCGAGCTGGTACAACAAACAAAAAAAACAATAAGTAAACAAAACAGCAAAAAGACAAAGGAAAAAATGAAGGAAATAGTAGAGCACAAAAAGCAAAACTTACTTGTGTTGAGAAATAAAAGCCAAAGCTTGAGTTCAAAAGCTTCCAAAGACAGAGAAAGCGTCAAGCTCAAGCTAAGTGAAAAAATAGCCAAGCGAAGCAAGCAAAAATCGACCCCCCCTTCGGTCCTATTTATAGGCCAGTAAAATCTGACCGTTAAAATCTCAAAAAACGAGCCAGCGTTTCAAATTCGAACAAACCGAAGCAAAATTTACAACAACGGTTAGGATAATTTAACCAGTTTCAAACAACCGAAGCCGAATGACATCACATAAGTTAGACAAACGAAGCAAAAATAAGAATAATCACAACAAAACACTAAGGGGCTTTCTCCAACAAGGAGGAGGCGTTTCTCGGGCTGGCAAGCAATCCAAAATTCGTGGAGCTCGGCCTGTTGAAGAAAGCCCTCGTCCTCGAGGGGCTACTGTTGGGGATTTGGCCCGCCGACAAACGCTTTCTACTTGTTTAGCTCTATCTCATGCGTAAGGGCAGCAATGAACAAAGGAGCTGAAGCCAATTTAGCTTCATCTGCTTTACAGATCTCTAATCTGGCTTCGGTGGTCACGTCTCGTTGTATACTAAAGCCAATCGGCTTCGGTGGTCACGTCTCGCTGTATACTAAAGACAATCAGCTTCGGTCATCACGTCTTGATTCCACACATGTCTTCAAAAGTCAGCGAAAATCAATAATTTGTATTCCTACCATTCTAGAATTTTTGATCTTTATAGTAACAAAAAAAGATTGACAGCTTTTGACATTTATTCTTCTATTGAATTGGTTGAACAACCTTAAATTTGGAGAGGAACAATCAAACCTAATCTCGGCATATCACATCTTAGCCAAGATTTTGTTAGAACTTGCTAGTTATCAGATTAACTCGATCTACCTATGATCCCTCTCCCATTGCTTTTGAATCTATCCACCTGTCTTCATATTTTCCTATAGGGCCAAGAAATACACCATAATCCATTGTCAACATCCTCAAAACACATGGACCTGTAATGGCAAACTCTCTCTCACACACTCTCATTCCCCCCCTCTCACCTTCTCCCTACCTCCCTCTCCCCTCCCTCCCCTCCTCCCCCTCTCTCCTCCCTCTCTCTCTCTCCCTCTCTCTCATTTCCTTTGAATCTGTCCACTTGTCTTCATATTTTTCCTATCGGGCCAAGTAACACAAAGACATACACCACAATCTGTCGTCAACATCCTCAAACGACACGGACATGTAATGGCTACTCTCTCTCCCTCCCTTGCTCAATCTCTCTCTCGCCCTCTCTCTCATTTCCATTGAATATGCCCACTTGTCTTTATATTTTCCCATTGGGCCAAGCAACACAAAGAAATACATCACAATCCATCGTCAACATCCTCAAAATACATGGACGTGTAATGGCATCTCTCTCTCCCTCCCCTCCCCTTTCTCTCCCTCCCTCTACCCCTCCGCCTCATCCACATCTCTCCCTCCCCCCCTCGCCCTCTATCTCTCATTTCCATTGAATCTGTCCACATGTCTTTATATTTTTCTATCATGCCAAGCAACACAAAGACATAAACCACAATTTATCGTTAACATCGTCAAAAGACATGGACACGTAATGTCAA